>KB640420.1:0-14531 GCA_000346575.1 Lasioglossum albipes | reverse complement strand
TTATATATAAGCATAATCTCGTTAGCCTCATGACCAGCCCCGGATGTGATGGACCTTCCTCTTTAGATTGAGCCCTCACCCAGCCCAAAATTTGCTCAAATAAGGACAACAAACGTATTCCCGCAAACCCTTATTTCCACCCTTATTCTAGTAAGATTCTAGTTCCTTTCTAGTTACAATTCTCAGTATCCTACCCCCTTAAACGGTCAGTTTTCCCTTCAGCCCTTGATACGGTGAATTAGTTTAACGACCGCCGCGGACGCGAGGCACACTGCGAACGAAGCCAGAAGTCCAATCCGAAGCTCCTAGAAACGTTAGGAGACTCTCTTCCGCCGAATACGGCGGCTAAACGCGGAATTAGGCCTGAATGTTTTCTATACTTGTTCACACACAAGCAACTTTTCTACAACTACTTGTCCTGGACACCGCCCTCGACTTCCTTTCGCGTTCTCCGATGAAATCGACTTTGTTTTACTGTACACACTTTCGCGTACGATTCCCTCGAAATAAAATATGTTTCATTCTCATACGTTCCTCAGGGTGAAAACTCAACTATGTATTAGGTGTGCAAATAAGTTCCTCCCCCTTTTTTTCTACGATCATAACTTCTGACCGAATTCGAATTACTTACTGATTTTGGTGCCATCTGAAAGAGCGTTCTTTTAGTTTTATGAAGGGTCATGACGAGCGCTCCAAGAGTTTCCAGTCCTATGCAACAATTTCAAGCAATACGGCGTGCGAGAAGCATCATTTAAATCTGGAAATTTTTATTTGGAAGACGACGGTCGTTCAGGTGCACCGAGGAAGTTTGATGACAGTGAGTTAGAGGAATTGCTCAACGAAAATCCGACCCAGACGCAAGAAGAACTGGTAGAAAGATTGGGAGTCACCAGACGAGATTTTATTACATTTCATGTACGTAAAATGTAATAAAATCTTGAATTTGGAAAAAAAGGGGAAAGAACTTGTTTGCACACCTAATATCTACTTTTTTTACGTACTGTAGGACAATTGAACCGCTGCATGCAAAATTGGTGCAAATGAAAACAGTTAACCCCTTGTCCTACGATTTATTTTACGGTTCCAGTGATTAGAACTTTCTTTGTAGTTCGTAATTTCCTAAAGAAGGAGAAAATTTATATCTATTGTATGCCTACATGTTCTCCAATAACTACACATTAACGAAACCAAAATAGAATTTCATCTCAGTTTAAAGAAAATTAATAACTCTTAGTGACTCTGTTAAAAATCTTCATCACGAATCCGACACGATATTGTAGGGCAAAGGGTTAATCGTTAGATAATGAAGAATTAAGTAAAATTTCCACAAAACACAGGAGTATTGTCGGAATCGAAAGGAGGAATAATGCGGTGTTGAACCAGACAGAGAAATATTGATTCACATCAACTGATTTCTTTTTGTCTGTGTTATGAGATGTATTTCTTACGAAAGCGTGACGTTATAAATGAAGCATAATTTGCTTTAAAATTTGTTTTAAAGTGTAAAACAGGAATAGATGAAATATTATCATAGACTCTTTTATGTGACTATTTCTGAGGAGCGTATGAGAGTTAATTAGGTTGAATAAACTGTGCGACGACATTTTTACAATGAAACCTCTGTCCACACTGCGAACGACTTCCAATAGCGTTCACTATTTCCTCTGTTCATTGACACTGTCCATTTCATTAAATAGTATTATACATGTTTAGTTACATCGTGTTAATATGTAGGTAGAACCAACGGTATGAGACGAATGGTGCGAGTAAATTGTACACCGTTTTGTTTTATTAATAAAACGAAATTACTACGTATCGTGCAGGTTGAATCTTGAATTTCCATTGTAAGCCATCGAATAAAGTGACAGAAATATTGACAAACAATACAAATGGGGCACTGTTCGACGAATCCCCATTTTACTCGACAGAGATGAAACGGACAAGGAACACAGTACAATTTAGAAGTATCTGGAACAATAGTACTAATTTCCCGATCACGTATGATGGAGTAACAATACGCTTACCGGCAATGGCAGCCAATCAGCGGGGAGAATAATATTCCGTGGAACGGCACGGTTGTCAGTGGATAAAACTTAAACAATTTGTATGCGCTAGGCTTATTGCGATTTCTATTGCGTCAACTGTTAAACAAATTTCCTGAAGCATACGAATGACACTTCGCCTCGGTTAGATTCGTTCGCTTTATTTACATGCATAGTTTCATGAATGTTTTAAGTATTTCATTCGTAAAACCATCGAGCAGACGAAATAAAAAATGCGAATAAATTGATTATTCAGCGTACTTCGATTTCAAGAGAAACTGCTTCTGTGTGATTTTTATCGATAGTGAGTGTATCGAAAATGTTGGTATGTATTAAGGTTCGTTTAGCCATATATTTATTTATTTATTTATTCGAATAATCGTGAAATGTTTTATATTCGAACGAACTTTTTCGTGTTAAGGTTCGTTTAGCCAATTATTTATTTATTTATTTATTTATTTATTCGACTAGTCGTAAAATGTTTTATATTCGAACGAACTTGAGTGCGTAAATAAAATTTCATACTCGCATTATAGAACCTAGAATTAAATAATAGATTATAGAGATAGTCTTCCTTCCTCATTACAACACTGTATTTCCTATATTTATGAACGCATGGTCGTGCGTCTACATCTGTAAATGTAGAAATTATGCAAGTATACGGATTTTATAACATTCTGGAACTAATATTTCACTTCGGAAATCCCCTCAAACATTATCTGTTCTTTTATCCTCTTTGTTGTGCACGCTAATTACGCGACGCGCGCCTGTGTTATTGTATCCTCGTATCATTGTGGCACGGCAACAATGAAAAATCACGCGGTTTCCCCATTACCAACGTGATTTCCTCTCGGCATTGTAATAAATAAAACGAAAATAACCCGTTTTTCAGTTCGTGCGAGTGTAAAAGACAACAAGCAGCCGGAGAAAGCGGCCAACGGAAACTTATTACAGAATCCTAGTAACGGAATGTCGATCGCGAGGAGCGAAATAGAAACATAATTTTTAAAATAGATAGACATTTATACAGTGTATTCTTAAATTCAGATTTTGAGTGTATATGAATTTCGAGCGCAATAAGAATACTGTAAAAACTTAGTATAGTGCTGTAAAATGTGGGATAAGGTTCACGGAACATCATAAAATATGTAAAGCGAAATGCTATAATAAATTGTTTTATATGGATTACCGAATTGTACGGATTTCTTCTGATAAACTTTAATATTAATCGAATATACAGGGTGCCCGAAACCACCCGTCCAGGGTGGTACTGACCTCCAAATAACCTTGAAATGGATCCGATGGTCAAATACAAGGTCATGGACATATGTCCTCCATTAATCCCTGCAACTTTTATTCCAAACATTTTTAACGAATATGCTCATCTGAGAAGTTAACAACCCTGGACGGGTGGTTTTGGACACCCTGTATATTTAATAATAGCATGAAGGTTTTTTAGTACTGGAAACACTTTGTTGTTTAGAAATAAAATAACTGGGCAACTTAATTACCTAGTGGCTGGAAATTTCAAGATTGAAAAACTTCTCAGAAACTAGTCGCTCAAGATTAATATTTTAGTCTGAAAATGTTTAGTCCCTATCTCAGTTCAAAAATGGATCTTTACGAGTACTGTCACCGACGAGAAGTATCTCGTCGGTGATCTCGTCTGTGGTATTATAAGGCAATTACAGAATGGGTAATGTCAGCATTCTACTATATCATTCTTCTTCTACTTGACGAATATCTCGTCGGTGGTGGAACTTTTAGCGATGTGGTATATCAGATCACTGTAACTTCCACGTTATGCCCGCGCCCGGTCGCGCCCGGTTACCTGCCACGCTGAATAGCACAGGCGCTGGCAGTCTTTAATAGTATCTCGTCGGTGGCACAACCACCGGCGACTATCATGGCAGTTGATGGTAATGTTTGTTTACTAATTTCAGATTTTAATTAATTCTAATGTTTTACCAGTAAATGGCAAAGCGGTTTCGTTCTCGTGGAGAGCCTTTTTGAAAAGAACCATAATTAAAACAACATTTTAAGATCAAAATCGTGAATTTTGAGCTATTAGCGCGTCTGAGATATTGAAGTTTTTCTATTTATAGATTTCTTAGATATAAAATCCTCTCTGATATAAAGCAATCGCTATTATGTCAAGTATTTATTAATTACGCGATTTTTACCAATTATTTTTGCATGGTACACATGAAAAAACTTACCCTGCACATTATTATTGCCTTAGATTATGCCTTAGAATTTAGACTTCATCAGTAATCAGAGAGTATCAGTAATATAAGATTGAACAGTAAGTGTTGTTTACAACGTATTGTTTACTTAAATGTAAATCGCCTTGATGCAAATGTTACATGATTTGGCGTTTTGTGTTGCCTATGCCTACCTGCCTACCAACTTTGAAACGCGACCATTGAGACTTAGTATTTGTGAACATGGCGCGAGGTAGTAGTGCTGGCTTTGACAGACATATTACGATATTTTCGCCTGAAGGACGGCTTTATCAAGTGGGTAAGATCCGCAAAAACTTATTTTACAAAGCCGAATGATTCGTCATTAATAATTCACCGACATCATTCATATTATTCGCTAAAAAAACATACTGATTCTTTAACCGGGAATCATGACATGGCGTGATCTGCAATTTTGAACTTGCTAACTATTTGCGAAATAAATGCTTTACAGAATATGCCTTTAAAGCAATAAATCAAGGTGGTTTGACATCCGTCGCTGTTAAAGGAGTCGACACTGCCGTTTTCGCGACTCAGAAGAAAGTGCCTGTAAGATAACCTCCACTAACTTATTATTACTTCTTCTATCCTCCATTTTAATTCTTTCGTCGTACTTATTTGCAGGATAAACTACTTGATGCATCCAGCGTGACTCATATTTTCCAGCTTACCGAACACGTAGGATGCCTTATGACTGGCATGATAGGTGAGCAAAATTATTATATACATCTTTGTTGCGAATACTACGGAATGTTTTCTATTTCAGCTGACAGCAGATCTCAGGTGCAACGTGCACGCTACGAGGCAGCGCATTTCAAATACAAGTACGAATACGAAATTCCCGTAGACGCACTGTGTCGGCGTATTGCTGACATCAGTCAAGTGTACACGCAAAATGCGGAAATGCGACCTCACGGATGTTCTATGATGCTTATTTCGTATGATAAAGAAAAAGGTCCCTGCGTTTATAAGGCCGATCCTGCCGGATATTTCTGTGGCTACAGAGCCATTTCTGTTGGTGCTAAACAGACTGAAGCTAATTCTTATCTCGAGAAGAAGTTGAAGAAGAAACAAAACTACGATCACGACGAAACAATACAATTAGCTATTACATGTTTATCCACTGTTTTATCCGTTGATTTCAAACCAACAGAGATTGAAGTCGGCGTGGTATCGAAGGATAATCCCAAATTTCGGTAATCATCGGAGACCGTTAACCCTTTGCACTCGAAGCTATTTGAATTCTGAAATCAAGACATCTTTCAATCTAGAGGATTTTTATTCTATGTAATCTTTTTTACACTGTTCACATGAAATTGAACCTATTTTCTCTTACATATGGATGTAAACTGTTTCAAATAATATTAGTCACCATTCGAGTGCAAAGGGTTAACTGTGCTTTGCATATGAATATTGCTTTACTATAACTTGTTTTTTCAAAGACGAGACCTGAAATGTGCACTCATAACCATAATAGCTGTTTACTGCATTCCTATATTGTATGTGCAAAGTAATAGGAATAGGATAGACAGCTCTTATGTTGTGTTATGTTAAAAACAGACAATAATCATTTATATTTTACTGTTTCAGAACTTTAACGGAACAAGAAATTGATAAACACCTCACTATAATTGCTGAGAAAGATTAATAATTTTTATGTATAATTCAATATGAATAAATGTCATGTCACACTTTATATACTTTTTTACTTCAATACTTTTAGGCACTCTAGAAAATTATATAATTGTTAACAGATGAATAAATTATACAGACTCGTCGATTACATGAAAAAGTTTATTTCCAGTGCATTGTCCTTATAGTAAATTGAAAAATTAGATAGTTCGTAGAAAATTATTTTCCTGATGCTGTTGCCAATGGATTTCGTAGAACTAAAATAACAGAGTCTCCTCTTAAAAACATTTTCGTGATAAATCTGTCCTTATTTACTGGTTTCGCCTATGGAAAAAAATTAGGTCGTTACATTTGATGACCTAAACGGTTCAAATTATAAGAAACGAGCTGTGTATCAGCGTGAAATTCTGCGGTACCTTCTTCTTCCCTTTTCCTGTACGTGGAAGCTCGGTCCACATTTCTTTTACATTCTCTAGAACCATATTGCAATGCCTGTCAAATGCTTTCACTCTTCCCAATAATTTCTTATTGTTCCTACAATTGATTAAAACTTGAGTGTTGTTTTTCACAGATTGAGTGAGAACCGAAAGTGGACCCGTGTTGAATTCTTCCTCTTCGCGTTTCGCTAGCTCCTCCGGAGTCATCTCAGATTTTGGTTTCGTTAAAGAAGACCTGCAAGGAAAATAATATAAAAAGAAAAATCTAATAAAGCAGAGTTGGGCAGTATATAATGTTATTCATTTAATTGGAGATTAAGCCTTTGCACAGTGGCGACTCAGAGGCGCCATTAATAGTAAGTATACCATTATTCAAAATATTTGTTGCATTACTAAATTTATATTTAACATTCGGTTTCTGAATTAGAATAACTCCGAGTGTAAAGGATTAAATTCATCAATATTAACAATTAAAACCGGTAATCAATAATTGCCGACTAATTTCGTCGATTGATTGAGCGAATCGCTAGTTTTGACGATCAATTTTTCCTTAATCATAAATATTCATTAAACAATCGAATTAGAAATGTTAACGAAGTATTGAAAAGATTTTATCAATCCGTAAATAACTACTATTTAAGAATCCAAACAAACAATGGAGGTTATATTTCTTTTATCAAATACGCAGATGTATTAAAGTAACAGAAAATATTGTTCAAATACTTACATTTTTGTACTGTTTTTTTAGTAAATGAATAGAACAACTAAAGTTTTCTTTTAACAGCTACTTGTAATCAATACACGCTCGTATCACGTTTTGAAAATACAGAACAGACACTTTATAAATAGCAATTGCGAGCGCTGCTTCTTTCGTTTCTGTAACTTGGTGCAACCGTTTTTGAATACGTAGGTTATGTCGCGCGTTTTATTTTAGGTTGTATGAAATACATATTTGTGTATCTAGAAAAGTAATTTCAATGAAAATCTACAACCCAATTATTGATAAAATATCTTTATAAATTCATAAGATATAAATATTTTTGTAAGTACTAATTACGAAAATAAACAAGGTTAGAAAAGCAATTGTTTCGTTTGTAAATTTTTTAATGAAATAAATTGTAATATACACGTATAAGAATTAGTTTATTTCATAATACAATCATAATATTTCAACGAAGTATTCTACGGTTTTCCAGGATATTCCACAGTCTAAATGCATACACATTTCCTGCGACTTCATTGTTTTGATATATTTTTACGAAATAATAAACAATGAAGACAGCTCGTCAGAAAAAGGCGAGAAAGAATCTGGGATTTTTCATTAATAATTTTAAATTCAGACCGCCGTTCCAGATTCTTATCGATGGTACATTTGCATTCGCTGCATTAGAGGTTTGTACAGTTGCGTTTCATCAAAACAATTTACGGAACTGTTTATTATATTAATTTATATTTTTCTTGTATACAGAATAAATTCAACATACAAGATCAATTGTCAAAGTATTTTCAAGCCGAAGTTAAATTATTAACGACACCATGCATCATTTTGGAGACAGAGAAACTCTGTTCATTTTCGAAAGCCATCACTGGGGCCATGCAAATAGTTAAACAATATCCTATACATAAATGTGGACATGAAAAACAAGCGATAACTGGTACAAAATGTTTGTTGTCGATGGTCGGAAAAAATAATCCTTCTAGGTACTGTATAGTACTTTCTATGGTACTTTCAATGCTTATATTTATAGTTACAATTGTACTAGTTGCACTATTGTGTAATAGAACTGTAACTTAACTTATTTTTCTTGAGATAATTATAAATTTATGAATAATATTCATATCTAACAACATTTACTATCAACATTCGTTTCTTTTATAATATGTCTTTTGTTCTTTCCAGATATATTATAGCTACACAGGACAGAGAGCTTCAAGAGATCTTAAGAAAAATTCCGGGAGTGCCAATAATATATTTGCACGGTAAAGCTCCAACTTTAGAAGCCCCATCACAAGCAAGTCATGAATATGCTCGAGGTGTTCGTGAAGAGTTAGGCATGAGTGTTTGGGAAAAAGAGAACAGTAAAACTCTGAAGAAAGCAGCAGGCATAGAAAGCAAAACAGAACAGAAGCTGAGAAAGAAACGAAAGAAGGGTGGTCCCAATCCACTCAGTTGTTTGAAAAAAAAGAAGAAACCGCGGACAGAACCATCAAATAACAAAACGGGAGTACAATCTGGAAAAGTGAAGAAGAGAAAGAAAATCAAATTAGCTCCACATATTAAAGAAGCACTGGTCAATGAAATGAAAAACAAACAGACGTGAACTCTGTTCAAAACTATGTACATGAACTAGAATTATATCGGAATTTATGTAAATAAATTTCATATTTATTCATAATACAATCGTCTTTCTTCAATTTATAAAATTAAAATAATCAGAATGGTATCGTGATATATTATTACTAGTACAAGATGAGTTTACTTACGAATATAAAAGATGTGCTAAACTAAGGAGCAACTCTTGTAGCGTAGCTAAGGCCAATGTTTCTCGCATTTCGACCATCGAATCACATCATTACATGTTAGCGATACAAGTGTAATAGTAAAAATAAAGTATTACGCAGGGCATTATGCTCGAACCAAAAAAATCTGTGGGGCTCCGGGAAGACCTAACTGGATGGATG
Source organism: Lasioglossum albipes (assembly GCA_000346575.1). NCBI lineage: Eukaryota > Metazoa > Arthropoda > Insecta > Hymenoptera > Halictidae > Lasioglossum > Lasioglossum albipes. The sequence goes on along the minus strand of KB640420.1, from coordinate 5,495 downwards.
AATAAGAGTTACTTGATCTTGAAAACATTAAGGAAGTTGCTCCTTACTTTAATGTTAATGATAAAAATGTTACTCTTAAATACATAGAATATCACACAGTTGTTTCATCTATATCCGACAAAGAACACGTTCTATTCGAAACGAATGTGACATTATATGACTTGTTGGTTCAAGAGCGCACGTGCAGCCATGGTCAGCATCTTCATACGTCGATTCGAACTGTGATTAGGATAAGCCGCGATGAACGCGGCCAATTGACTTTGTAAATTCATCAGTACCGTGCCCATGTGCTCTCGCGTGACTGGATCGTTAGGATCCAAGTTTAATATTGCTTCTTCCAGCCACCTATGAAAGAATTATCTTTATTGAGAAATATTCACGATATAATTGGAAGTGTATGCTTTAATGGAACGAAACTTTACCTGTGTTTAAGTTCTGTACGGTGTCCTAAGTCTGCGGATAGTTGTTGCACAAGTGAAAGTATTACTGGTTGTTGTAAAATACATCTGGGACATTGATCGGGCCCCACAGAACAAGAAAATACTTCGGGGGGATCTGTTTTTTCACAAACTAATACTACCAAGCCTAAGTCGCTCGCGCTTAAAGCTTGTTGAAAGGCAGCATTGAATTGTCCTCTTGCGAGGAGAGACATAACTCGTGATTGAGCGGCGGCAACCGCAGGTACTGGTATAGCAGGAGTAGTTGCTCTAGAACTACAAGACACTCATTAATTACACGATTCTTATAGATTTCATATTTTTTAACGATTGATAAAGAAGGAAAAGTTTCACATATAAATTACCGCGCATTTGTTATCTCGATCAGTTGATGATTTAAATTATCTCTCATAGATTCGCGAATAGTGCGCAACGCTCCTTCCTGTAGATTGGACAAGCCTCTATTTAATTCAGTTTGCAATTCTTCGCGAACTAGTCCAGCCAATGCTTCGCTCTGTTGCTCGTTTCGTTGTTGATATTGCTTCTCTCCGATTGTCTCTACCTTCTGGAGATCTGCAAAAATATTTCAATATCCATTTTCCAGATTAAATTCCAAAGGAAATTTATATTAAACGCACTGAGTATTTATCTGACATGTATAAATGATTTCTTACATTCCCGTGTACCCCTGATAAAGGCATCTTGAACCTGCTTGAACATCGTCTGGCACGCTTTCTCCATGCCAGGCAGGAGAACGTTTGTGAAAGATTCCTTAAACGCGATATCCAACGCTGGTTTCGCCGCGTTCGCTGTCGCCAGCGCGAGTGCATCTTTCACATGGGTGCTATTCATCAACCCAGTCAAATTTTCTTTTATAAGTTCATCTATCCGTGCGATATCTAATCTCAACTTGTGCTTCAACGGTTCCATTGTCTCTTTGATGATACGCGGCAACGCTGTATCAACTTTGTCTATTAACGTTGCCTCGAGTGCCATTTGATTGTACAATGTTTGTTGTTCCAGAGCATTTTGCTGCTGAGCGGCCCTAGCTAAAGCGAACTCGACTTGCGTCGCGATCGGTGTTTCTTGCCTCAATCTAGCGCTTTCTGCGCGTAGCTCTTTCAACTCTCGTCGTTGCTCGTGAATCAACTCCATCACAGTCTCTAATTTATCTATTATTTCGCGTGTATTTATTTCATTTGCCGTTTGCCATGCGTTGTCAACGTCCGTAGCGTTGAATGTCGTCGATTTCGATTCTTCCTTCAATTTCTTTTTTTTCTCCTCTTCTCCCGAGTAGTTCTCAGTATCCTGCATCACGTGCCTGCTCACATCTTTCAGTAAACCCATAGGGATATTAGACCAATCTCCATCGGTTGCGTTAGTTACTTCTGGTTTGTTCTCGATCTCTGGTTCCTCATCCAATTTCGTCAGAGCTAGAATTTCTCTGACTTCTCTAGATGGACTGCTACCACTGCTAGCTGGAGTTTGTTCCTCCAGCTCACTGGTAGCCAGTGGAGGCTCTGTCGCGTTTAGAGCTTGAACAGCTTGCGCCAGAGAAGGACTAGTGGAATGGAGCTTGCCCAATTCCGGGGTAGTAGGTCGAGAGTCCAGTTCGCTATTTTCCTTTTTAGCTGGCGAACTGAACGCATCGGGAGTCATGAGATTTAACCCAGTATTGTGATTCGCAGTTGCCTCGATTGCAGTAATATAATATTGTTATGTGGTAGAGCTCTTACCCACGTAAAGAAATTATTTAAACAAACATCTATTCGAATGCAAACTAGAATTTCTCTGACTTCTCTAGATGGACTGCTACCACTGCTAGCTGGAGTTTGTTCCTCCAGCTCACTGGTAGCCAGTGGAGGCTCTGTCGCGTTTAGAGCTTGAACAGCTTGCGCCAGAGAAGGACTAGTGGAATGGAGCTTGCCCAATTCCGGGGTAGTAGGTCGAGAGTCCAGTTCGCTATTTTCCTTTTTAGCTGGCGAACTGAACGCATCGGGAGTCATGAGATTTAACCCAGTATTGTGATTCGCAGTTGCCTCGATTGTAGCAGAGAGCGAACGGTCCTCTTCGCAACTCTCTCCTGCGATCCCATTATGCTTGACAGTCCCCATCTCGGGCAGGTCCTCGGAGTAATCTAATGAATCGTGAGTGAGTCTCTCCATGAGCCGTCTGTTGTTCGTTTGCGAGGCAGGCTTGAAGGCAATTTGGCACTCCTGCAACGATTTCGGTTGGACTAGATACATTTGAATCTGAAGTTGCTCCTCCTCATCCTCGCAAGGTCGTAAGTCTTCTAGCAATTCACAGGTGGCTCGTACTTTACGCATACCAGCGTCAACAATGCCGAAGCTTAGTATAGGATACGGCAGAAGTAATCCTGATACCGTACTAACGGACGCCAACGACTTTCCAATGTCTTTCGTCAGACTCATTATATACAGAACTTTGTTGGATATGTCTGATAATAAAAGATAGCCAGCGCTGGGATCCAAAGCTGCTTTCAAAACAGGCAATTTGCCCGTGGAAGGCGTCGGCAAGAATTTTATAGTTTGTTGACAAATCCAGAGTTCGCAAGACCAAACTTTTAACTCTGTATTGTTGTCACACCCTGTTATGGCAAACCTCCAAAACTGTACACTGTAAATCAACAAATTGTTATAAACAGTCATATGATTTTATTTTGTGGTAGAGCTCTTACCCACGTAAAAAAATTATTTAAACAAACATCTATTCGAATGCAAACTGAGAAATAAAATACGAAATGATTTTATTCGATAAAAGTATAAATTGTGTGAAATATGTATATTTAGAGCAATACCAAGGACCCCCTGTTCTATAGCATTAAATCGACGTTACACAGTTTTTTGAGGCACTTACTCGGGATGGTATGTTTTGTGGTCATCTAGGAAGAATAAACACGAGATAGGTCGTCCGTCATGTGGTCTCCAGTGGTGCAAACAACGTGGCTGAGCTTGATTGCCATGAGAATTCTCGTGCAAGTATATTTGGAAGAATTTTACTGACCCGTCAGAACTAGCAGTGGCTAAAGCTGTCCCGTCAGGACTGAAAGTGGCTTCGATGATTCTACCAGAATGTTCATCGATTTCAAACATGCCTCCATTTTCCTTTGCTGCTGGATCAGTTGCCTATCATTCAGTCAAACAGTTGCATACTTTGTTCGCTTTTGTACGGATTTTATAATCTGTAAGTCAAGTTCACATTCACCTCTATCGATTTGAATCTTGATGTAACAGTATTAACTGACCACAACTCTGCTTTCGAACCACGAGTTAAAACTAACAGCTTCGACACTTCGTCCCCATCAGACATTACATCTTCAGGAATATAGGGGCACCATATCACACGATGGTAAGCACTAGAATCTGCGTCCACTTGTAATAATAGAGTACATAACAATTCGGATGGTGTTGATTCGACGCTATGTACAAAAAGATTTCCTAAGTAGTCAACGCATGCTAGGATAGCATTCGATACATGTGCAAAAGCCAAGTCTTGTATCGGAGCACGCATTTCCCTTAATAAAGTTCTCTGTTCCATTTCTGTATACATAACTCTCACCTTACCTCGTCCAGTACCAACTAAACAATTTCAATAGATTAATGTTTGAAAACAGGAAGAGAAAAACTTTTGTTCAAATGTGAATTACCTATTATTCCGTAAGCTAAATATTTGCCATACTTATGGACAGCCAATAACTGGTTTGGATAAAGACTAACATCCCACGTATAGTCAACAATATTTTTTAATTTCACCTTTGAACTACCATGATTATGACCTCCCGGTATAGGAACAATAGTAACATCGTCGCCATATAGCTCCACCGAATGCTGGTCTTCTTGTCCACTGAACTCTCTAAACATAAAAAAAATCTAATCGTAACAAATACAGGTATCGATGAATCACAACGAAATAATAATAAATAATTAGAGTTAACAAATGACACTTGTGGAATAGAGATAAGATGATGCACAGTAGCCGTATATATTTTTTGTTCCGTGCAGAATATATTACTTCATACATGAATGTGAGAAAACATTGAAAACGAATAATACGAGAATAAAGAAGCGTACATAGAGGAAAATGCGGGGAATATTAATGAATATAAAAGGCCGGGTCGTATCGATGGTTTATTAAGTACTTACACTGTTTGATTACAGTGAAGATGCCTTAGGTTATCTTCGCCTGTTTTGATCATTTTGCCGAATGATATCGCGTGTCCTGAAAAGTGGCAATGTTAATGGACGATTCGAAATCCAACCGGTGGCACGCCTGATAACGATGTATTTCGCCGGTCTCACCTTTCCTGTGCAAAACCTGCCGGGATTGGAAAATCGTTTCTGACAATTCGCCGCCTGATGAAATGAACGACGCGTGTATTACCGTTACATCTATGGGGCTGGATAACGTGTCTCATGAACCATAGTTCACTAAAATTGTCAAAAGAGAAATGTCAGGCAGCCATCAGCCACTTGTCAGAAAAACAGACCGGAAGTGTATCGACGATATTTTGTATGGTTCGCGCTGTGTGGCGCTCCTTGTGAACTTCGCTTTAACCATCAACCGATATCACAGAATACTATGTATCACCGACTAGATATAAGAATAGACATAGATAGGTATTGGATATGCATAGGACGCAGTGTCCCAAAATAACGGAGTATCTGGTGCCCACAAGCACGTCACAAAATAATTCAAAATGATGGATAGCGATATAATTATTTCGTGAACATTTGGAAAAACGATGCGAACTTGTTACATAAAGAATTATAAGGAACGACAAAACCGTGATACAAAAATATCTTTCCACAAGTAAGTATTTTATACTTAATATCGCATCCATATTGTTCTTATTATTCTTTTTTTTTTTAATGAAGTAAGCTGTGAGGAAATATAAATACAGATTTCATATTACCTATATCTACATATTAAAATTGCACTTGTTCCAAATTATAATTGTCAAAATGAGTTAGCACTATATTTAAAATAATAGGAGTGTTTGGGATTGGCTGAATGCGTCAGCAGCGCATGCGCGTCAAC
>KB640417.1:563409-574263 GCA_000346575.1 Lasioglossum albipes | reverse complement strand
GGATCCTCCTATTTCCGGCTGTTGAAGGAATTTTGGGACACCCTGTAGAATGGAATTATTCTAGCTAAGAAGAAATGTTTCATTTTCGAGTTGAAACAGAGTTCCGACTGCAAAGGGTTAAGAATGCAACAACCCGAGAAGTATCAGGCGAAGGGGTGGTCTCGGCCTTTTCCCAGGGGGGCAGAGCATTAGGCTGAAACAAATCCAATGATCAGCGTTCATTTCGAGGTACAACGCGCAATTCTACGTTCCCGAGCTCCGTGTTCCATAATCCTGTGTTCGACTTAAAAGTGCCTGGGATTATTCGCGGGAAATAGTAAGACACAGACTGTGCGCGCAAGAAAGAGAGACAGAGAATCAGCCGCAGAAGAAGTACCGTGCACAGCCTCTTGCGAGTAGATTCGCAATCCCCGACGCTGCTCAAAGAGCCCGGCAGTATTTCAATTCACAGCTGGATGGATTCGTCGTGGAATCGCGTTACCGCAATATGGGTAGGAAAAGTATGAAGAGGATCGAGTCCCCTGTGCGCCAACGCTCGCTAGCGTATTTTATTCCCCGTCGATGTTCTCCTTTACGCTCCACCGAGGACACCGCCATTATACTGTACTGTATACGTCTCTACCTTGGTTCGCCGCCCGCATCGTCGCTATACAACCATTTCGACGAGTGCACGGACAATTTCCTGTCTATCTGTCGGATGTTGCGGATAAGCGGCGTTCTGCGAGGATGATCGACGGCCAAGCGCGAAACCAGTTACCTAACCCGAGCCACCCGATACTAACGAAGGAAGCCCTGCCCCTAACGAGAACGTTAAGTAACAGGAATCAGTCGCCGGAACTAATGGGCTGGAGTGCGCTTCCGCGGAGAGAAGAAGCCGAGGCGTCGCGCGGTGCTCCAAAACGCCGAAAAGCTGGTGTCGCAACAGCATTTTTCGAAGCAAATTTTGCTCGCGTGGACGGTGATATCTAGACTGCGGATCTGTATGCATTTATGGCTCCTGAACATTTTCGAAAATGGTAGAATAGAAAATTTAACAGACTTTAGTACGATTTTTATTTACCTCAGATCTACAAAGGCTACTGAAAATACTGCCACTGAAAATAAGGTTTCATTTGATTCGACTTTCTGAAAATTGGTCTACAAAAATTGCAAATTGTTCAAACTACAAGGCACTAAAGATTAGCCTGAAAAATTAATTAGAGCATCGTTAGATTATATCTTTAGTTCAGCTTTCCTTCATTCGAATACTGTTATTTCTTTAAATTGCGTTAAATCTGTACACTTTAGAGAATAATTTTGTGATTGAAAATTGTTCCTTGGTGACTAACAATAAGTAGTGAATACATAGACAGCGGGTCTTTATGCAAAATAAAAATTTTCTACTTGAATTGCAACAATTCTTTTTCTTAATATGGTTAAAACGGGTTAGAAAAGTAGTATAAGATTATTTTGAAATTCTTTTATGTTTTTACTGTTTTAAATTACACCTACTCATTTTTGTCATAAATGCATCAAATCCGCTGTCTAGTAATGAAATCGTCATGTTGTCCGACTATCGCGAATAACAAAAAAGCAACGATCGGGCAAAATCATCTGAAAAATTGTTCCGAAGGACGCATTCGGTCCGACCGCCGTGCAGCATCCCAGAAAAGGTAATATTCTCTAGCCGACCCCCACACACGCACACATACACACATCCAACAACGAACGACGTGCATAGCAATTTTCCCCAGGACGAATCCCGGCGTTCTATTGTCGTCAGACCTCCGGTCGTCTGAAGGATCCTCCCCAACCCTCTCCTCCAGCCGCGAGACTGTTTTTTTCCTCCCGATGATCGTGTCAGTAGGTCGCGATCGATGGCCGAGGACGCGGGCAAACTTGACATACTTTCGCGTTTTCGACGGCCGCCGCGGTGCAGCCACAACCAACCGATGCGATGGGAATCATTATGCACCGAGTATTCGGTGAATACCACGGTTGCACGCTGCTGCGGAACGCAACTGCGATCAGAATTCACCGATTCGGGCATATACAGAAGGAGAGAGAGAGAGACAGAGAGAGAGAGAGACTAGGGGGAGGGGACAAACAGAAAGAGAAAGATAGAATCGATTTAGTATTCCCATTGGTGCGCGCTACACCGACGCCTAGTTAACAGCCATTGAATTTGAATATCCGGCCCCCCGAATTATTTGACATTGAATCGCCAAAGAGAAAGAGGAATGATTAAGATACGCTCGATTAAAATTGAATTCCAATGGGGTACTTATAACCTGACAAAACTAATTTAACATAATCATTAGACAGCGGATTTTATGCATTTATGGCAAAAATGGGCACGTGCCATTTTTAAAGCAGTGGACATTTAAAAGTAAAGAGAAAAGTAAGACATTTAAAATTAAAGTGGATCGTTAAAAGAAGAATCCAATTTTTATTTGGCTCCTGTATGCTGCGATCAATGCGAATATTTTTTATTTTCCATAAAGATCCGCAGTCTAATAATCATATGTTGCATAATTTGTATAATGTATATGCTGTATTCTACGTAATGAATATACAGGAAAAACTCGAATTCCAAACGCAACATGAACTACCAGAGATTGTTGCAGAGGTCGCGATCTTGACCGACATGTTACCCGGGTACTGTCTGTTCCAGGCTGTCAATTGTTCCAACTATACCGATGACAGGTCCTCCATTCTCTCCGCTGCCTATCACTGTCCTCTGAAAGCGCAGTCTACTCCTAAGCGAACGCTGTGTATCTCGAGAGCTGCTTTCTAACGCGATCTCCGTCTCGAGCTGCAAGTGCATTCACTCGAGCCCGTTGACTCCGACGTGCATCGGCCAGATGCAACCAACACTTGGCCGAAACCGCTACTCGCTAAACGCACCGACTCGGAAATTGTTTGAAGTTACACGTTCTTGAAGACTCACCGTTTTTGTTCTATGATCTCTTGCTCGTAGAATTTCTGTTTTTTATTAGCGAACAATCGAGTTATAATAGACCTTTTACGACTTCTATGGCTTCTGAAAATTTTCGGAAATTCTAGAATATAAAATTCGACGGAATTTACTACAATTTATATCTATAATCCGTCGAATTTTATATTCTAGAATTTCCGGAAATTTTCAAATAGATATTTGAGATCTACAGAGACTACAAAAATTGCAAATCGCATAAACATCCGCAGTCTTTATACGAAAAACATTCCGAACGGTCTAATAAATTGTTGTTGTTATTATTATTATTATTATTATTATGTACGGACCGAGGTTCTTTTATACATGGGTTTACAGACGTTTTGTATAACTTATAAAAGAAATAGAAAATAACAAAAATATACAGAAAGAACATAGAAAAAAAAAAGAAAAAAAAGAAATTTTCTTAACCTAAAAATTTTACATTCGATGGACAAGCGCAGAACTAAACAAATACAGGTACGATATTAGCGAATAATCTCGCGTTGTTACTTTTCACTTAGAGTTAGACCACTCCGGGCGAAAAGAGAACCGTGGAATGGTGAAAGGAAAGCAACGTCTATGAAACAGTTTCGATCGAGGGCGAGGAAAAGAGAGATCAACAAGGAGCAAAGCGTCTGGAATTGACTATGGCAGAGTTAGCTGGTCGGAAGGGTGGCTGCGTGTAAAGGGAAATTACCTAAATTCACGACAGACATTACCGAGGTTAAGCGGGTGCTACGGCCAAATTCGAACGGTGGACTCCTGCCAAGGGTGCAATTAATTAACCCCCGAACATCTAGCTCTCGGGGGCTGGCTCTCTCCATCGAACGTGCATACCGAGGAAAGGGCTTCGAGCGACGGCCACCGGTGTACCGAACTATTTGGGTCGAAGACGAGGCAAATGCAGCGCGAATCGATCCGCCGAACCGGAAGAACAAACCTGCTCGGGAGGAGGAAACTTGGAGAGGGAGGGAAAACGCAAATCGAAAGAGAAACCTTCACGATCCTAAGAAGAAAAGGGATAGAAGAAAACGCGGTAAGGATGCAGTCCTGCAGTGCTCCGGAGTAGAAAGGAAGAAACAGGAGGCCGAGGGAAGGAGCTAAGATATCGTCGGATTACGAGAGCTTTATAACGAACCCGGGAAAACCGGGGGCGGGTCTTGAAAGAAACGAGATTGCACGCCGATGAACCGCCGCCGGTTACGGCCAGATGGAAAACCACGGAAAAGAGTTTCCCCCGCGGGACAGGGAATTATTTGCGCGCCCGGTACACGCGCGAGTGTGCATTAGTACAATGGTATCGTCGGCGCAATTATACTTCTCCCCTCTCTCCGTAACATTTATATTCTTCTCTCCTCTCTCTTGGCAGAATAGCCTACGAGCCGAAATTAACGTATTTAGAAAACCGGTGTGGCGGGCACCCTTAACACCACGCGGCACGCCTCCACGGCGAAACGAACCGCGAGCGTAATGCGATTATTATCGCCGCACGGAAGAAAAATACCGGGAACCCGGGGAGAGAAAAACGAATGGGAGAATTATGAAGAGATCGTTCGCGCCGATTTCGGGACCTATACATTCTCCGCGAAGTCGCTGCTGGTCTCGCGCGTAATTTCCTACCCCCAGCTTGCGCTACCCCTCAAGAGTTAATGCGCCGTCTAACGGGTTTCATGGGTGCGGTGTGGGTGAAGTTGGAACGGGTGGATTTCGATGAATGATTTAGGGAGGTCTGCTCCTGGTGCTGATGGTTCGGGGAACAGCAAAGATTCCTGGTATGTGTGCTTCTTACCATTTTATGGGGTGCGAACGTGCACCAATTATGAATGCGCGTTTGGCAGCATCGTAGACAACATTCACACCGTCCCCTTAAGGAGGCGGTATGAATGTTGGCTACAATGGGAATTTTTGCGTGGGTATGTAATAAGATTATAGAGAATTTTTCAAAATAAAAGTTGTATGCATCGGTTGCAAGATGTGGAAATTAAAACGAATGTTGCTTCTTCCCTTGACGATTGTAACAAAGGCGAAATCATATATTGACATCTTGAATTTTTAAAATCTTCCAACAATTTTGAATTTCATCTATTCAATTTTCCTGTGAATGCATACAGATGCGCAGTCTAATTATGACATTTAAAATTATTAAGGGGACGGTATGAATGTTGGCTACAATGGGAATTTTTGCGTGGGTATAACAAGATTATAGAGAATTTTTCAAAATAAAAGTTGTATGCATCGGTTGCAAGATACGGAAATTAAAACGAATGTTGCTTCTTCCCTTAACGATTGTAACAAAGGCGAAATCATACATTGACATCTTGAATTTTTTAAATCTTCCAACAATTTTGAATTTCATCTATTCAATTTTCCTGTGAATGCATACAGATGCGCAGTCTAATTATGACATTTAAAATTATTAATAATTTGACAACCCACTGCGATGTTGGGTATCAGCGGCAGGGATGCAACTTTTAAATCTCGCACTATTGAAAAATTCAATTCTCTCGTGGGATTTCGCTGTGTGCCGACCAGCAGCCTGCCGAAAAATTGAAATGCCCGCAACTAGACACTATCAGCATAATCTCGCAATCTCCCTCGCAATTTCCCCCTCGTTGCAAAATTAATGCGTCGTCGAACAGGCAGCAGCAGCAGCTCGTCGCGCGAATTACATGTACCAGCGAACATTCTGAATCGTGTCTCCATAACAGTATTCCCAACGATCGTCCGCGAAACGCGAAAATGGACGCGGGATAATGGTCGCGATTATTACTTGCCAATAAAAGGAGAAACTCCCGAAAGAGAAGGGTTGAGGGGAAGAAGGAGAGCTTCGAAATAAGTAAAAGCCGAGAAGAATGGCGGCCGCGCCGATCGCGGAAGAAGGTGGTTACCGGGATCTCTCCATTATCCGGTATCGCGGGTAATTTTAGCGGCGTGTACCCCCCGAACGCGGGTTACCAGCGGCCATTGTTTACTTCCTCCGGTAGTCCTCGAGGCCTGTGTTCGCGGGTTTCGCGTCGTTTCTTTCTTCATCCCCCGTCGTCATCTCTCTCCCTCTAATTTTTTTCTCTTCGGCGTCTCTCTCCAGCCCTTTCTATGTGCACTCACTCTCCTCCCTTTCCAGAGACACCCCCTTGCCCCTTAGTAGCTACAACTCTCGTCAAGCCACCGCATTATCCCACCCTCTCACACACCGGTATTGATTCCGTCATACCACCCCCGCCGTGAAAGCCAGGGTTGCTCTCTTTGTGTGCCGGCGACCGACACACACGGTCCCGTTGCCTCCGACTGCCTCTCTGTGTATGTGTATGTCGACCGTTCTGCTATCTTTCTCTTTCGCCAGCTCTCTATCTTCCTTCCTCTCGGTTTCTGTTGCCCTTTATCTCGTACCTTCTCTCGCTCGGTCTTTTCCTCTTTTCTAGCAAAGTCTCTCGCTCTCGCTCTCTGATTTTGTCTTGCTTTATCCTTCGTGTTTCATCCTGCTCGTTTCTGTTTCGGCTCACGTTGGTTTCTCGCTCTTTCCATCCATGTTTCGAGTAGAGTCGGGGCTCAAAAGCGAGCCAGCGGAGAACCCGACGGACCCGGTTTAATAAATTACGCTAAATACCGGCCGGCCGGCTTGGTTTATGCGACGATGGCAACCGCGCGTGTATCGCGGTCACGCGTCCACGTTGCGATGACGGCAAGCCCGAGCGACAACCGAGCGGTCGAGACCCGGCTGGAACTGATTGGCTAATTAACGAGCGAACGGGGAAAAATGCGGGGTCTTCCTCGTATGGAGATTCTCCGCCTCCTCGAGTGGAGATACGCATGTTGTCGCAGCTACTTAGCACTAGTGGAGAACTATCGGTAGTGAGAACTGGTAAATGGATTTACTTTTACTAAACGTTAGGCATCCCTGTTGTTTCGTGTGTATTTAAATACACGCGTGAAAACGATCAAACTTGATAAATGTGTTTATTCTAGACTAACCAACGATATCAAAATTCATTAGATAAGCATGGCTTTGTATACATGTCGATCTCCAAATATGGGCGATGGAAACATCGATACGAGTATATCATTGTCATCTGCAATTCAAATTCAAACTTCATTGTAGATGTTTAAAATTCGAAACTGCAAATTGTGTTATATTGTGATACGCTCTTATCACATCATATAAAATTAAAGAAGACAATGTTAAATTTTAACTTTCTCATTAGAAACTCATGGTTTTCAGTAGACTGCGGATCTTTATGTAAAATGTACAAATTGGCTGCATACAAAATTGTCTTACTTCTTCCTTAGAATATTTTCCTATAAATGCATAAAGATTCGCAGTCTAGTTAGTAGATTCTGATATGTGCAATATATGTATAAAATTGAAATGTATACAGTGGGTGTAAAAAGTATTAGTACGATTTTGTATAATCAATTAGAAGCATTCGTTTACGAAATGATATACAAAAAAGATTTTCCAAAAATAAAACATTCTTATTTGGGCCTTTAAAGAAAATTTAAAATATATGCTTTGTAGATCTATAGTAGTTACACACGTGCTGAAAATTTCATCGAAATCGATTAACATACACGCGAGCTACAAGCGGTTAAAAATGGTAAAAATCGTAGTTTTACACGACTTTTGATCAGTTTCTGCTTAAAATCCACAAAATCATACATCTGTCGATGCGTGCCGTTTTTATTCTGCGTCAACCGATTTCGATGAAATTTTCAGTAAGTGTATAACTAACATAGATTTACAAAACATATATTTTGAAATTTTCGTTAAGGGCCCAAATGAAAAAGTTTTGAAAAATGCCTTTTTTATTTTTGCATGTAACCTTGTAAATTATAATTTCTGGACAATCTATTTTGCATATCATTTCTTAAACCAATGCTTCTAATTGATTATACAAAATCAGGTCGTTTGGTACAATTATCAAAATGTTATTCTGTTTTAAAGGGCGTACGAATACTTTTTACACCCACTGTATGTTTCTGTAAAATTACTATAATAACATACAAAATATATTGCACACCTAACAACTATCGATAGTTCTCCCCCACTACTTTGCACTGTTTCTGTTTAGAATTTTTTGGCAGGCTTTCATCCACTTATTTTTGTCATAAATGCAGAAAATTCACTACGAGATCTGCAAACATTTTTATAGAATACATTTGGACATTCGATGCGATACGATAAAGAATTCGTCACTGTTATTAAACGGTGTAAGCGCTAAGTGGTCGAAATTGGATGGGAAAACTGTAGTTTCCCAGCAGGAAACTCCATTGGATGGAACGCGAATTATTATTTCAAGAATCGCGAGAGGTGTCGCACGCACTGTACATTTTAATTTCCACGGGACACGCGTTGGTCGCGAGCCGATTCGATTACAGTACTGATAACGTTGTGTAATTCAACGGTATTCCATTAAACTGCGAGGATTGCCAGCGACCAGCCAGCATTTGTTTCGACCCGGTGTTTTGGAGGATTATCAGGGGAAAGAGCGGGGTGAAATCGTTCTATAGCGAGGGATACTTACTCGAATCTTCGATGTAAACCCTCTATGTTCGACAGAAACGATTTCTCAAATTTGATTCCGATCAGAAAAATAAAATGGTCCGGATTAAACTTGATTAATCTTTGATGTAAGCTCTCCGTGTTCAGCAGAAAAATCCCTTTTCCGAATTTCATTCCAATTGGATCAGAAAAATGATCCGGAGCCAGATTCGAGATTCAAGATGTTCCACTAACCAGAATACATAGGTAGAATCGACGAGGGGATGATTCTACGCGAAATCGAGCATCAAAAATGAAGAATAAAATTTTTCCTGAGAAATTTTTCCTCAAAATTAAATTGTCCCACAAAAAGAATGTTATCCCACACTTTCGACGCAAGTCACAAAGAATCCCCTTATCGATTCCGCCAGAAAATTCTTCGTACATACAAACGCTGAATTCCTTCGCGTTTTTTCCGGTTCAAAGGAATCGAAGGAAACGTTCTTCCCCGTCTCTCAATTAAAAGTAAAATACACTGTCTGGAGATTCTGCTACATCCTGGGTTTTACGGTTTCTAGGAAACGCGTACGCAGTCGCAGGAGTGCGTTGAACATCGGCGGTGAAGCGTTCACCGGTTCGGAACCTGTTCATAGGTAGAAACAACAGTGATCGTCGCGGCGAGAGAGATATGGTGCCGAGAGTTGAAATAATAAAGCGTGAAGGGAAGCCGAGTGGCGCCAGCGGACCCGCGCGGCCCGTCTGGGACCACGGATCACCGCGGTTTAATTACTTCTGCTCACGTTTAATTAGTAATTTAATTAGCGGACCGGCGATGTCAGAGAGAGAGAGAGGGAGCGCGAACGCGTTACGCGCAAACGTATCGCTCGTTCCAAGTTCCAGCGCGACGAGACTGAGGGGAACGCAAAGGACTCGACAATGGCATTAGAAACGGATTATGGGAAACGGCTGAACCATAGTCGAACGCGTATGGCTTCTGCTGTTAAACAAACTGCTGTTTCCAGCGAATCTTCCCGCAGAATCGCAATCACTTGTCGAAATGATTCGTTAAAAGAGGATTCTTTTAAATGTTTATACTGAAAATCTGTTCTGTGCAGCAAGTTGTACTTTTCGCAGCTGGCGTGAATTAAATAATTTCAGTTGATGTAGCTTGCAGCAAGTTGACTTTACCGAATTAAACATTTCTTTCTCAAAATTTATACCTCATACAATACTTAACCCTCATCCGTCCCTCGTGTCAATTTGACACAGTTTTCCCGAAATAAGTTACACTGTTCTGTTATTTGTAGGTAAATTCGTTCGAAACTTGGTGACTTTTATTTTTTTAATGCGAAACATATAACTGCAAAAACCTAAAATGTAAATGTTAACTCCTCAATTTCAAGGAAAAAAACATCGAAAAGTAACTGTTTGACTTGTTATTTTATCGATTTTTTGTATCACTGTGTCAATTTGACACCGAGGGACAGATTCAGTTCGTGAAATGAGGGACGGATGAGGGTTAAATGTTTAGTAATTGATTAGACACCGACATATTTAATAATGTAAACAATATATTAG
Organism: Lasioglossum albipes; assembly: GCA_000346575.1. Lineage (NCBI taxonomy): Eukaryota > Metazoa > Arthropoda > Insecta > Hymenoptera > Halictidae > Lasioglossum > Lasioglossum albipes. The sequence goes on along the minus strand of KB640417.1, from coordinate 564,253 downwards.
TCAGTTTAGAGCGCTGGGGGTTGATTGATGGAGAATGGACGCTCTTACTTGAAACATTTTAATGAAAACACAAATTGCGACGTATTGAAATTCTATAATTCACGTGTAGTTATACAGTTGGCAGCGGGCGCGAATGAAACACTTTTAATCAACGTCGTTTAAACGTTTTTATTGGGACCCGTTCGTAAATACTTGCCCGGTTGACACTGCTTCATTAGACGATTTTAATTGACGTAATTCGAATGCTTTTACTGAAAACATTATATTGTAACATGCAGCTTCGTTTTAACGAAACGAGCCCTGTAAAATGATTTAGTGTAGCAAAGCTTACGTTTAAAGCAGGACAAATAAGATAAAGAAGAACCAGAAGAGAACTTGTCCGCTTCTGTTGTAAGAAAGTGACTTTTCTCTTTGCACAACTTTTTCTCTGTATTTTTTCAATTGTCGTCGTCCCATTTTTGTCAGGAATGAATAAAATTCTTAGTTCAGGGAGAGTGGGGAAGAGTATGGCTTTTTTCCCACATCGTCGATAGTCCAAACACTGCCGAAAAACACGGGGTGCCGACAGAAACTCGCAAAATAGGAAACGGAATTCGCGAAACCAGTGGAGGGTTGGATCTCGCGAAAGGGCCGAGGAAACGATGAGAAACCGAACGAAAAGGCGAAGGGTAGCGGCAAGAGGGAATGTTTGCCACTCTTCGACTTCTTCATCCCTTTAAAATTCACCCCGAGATTCTTCTTGCGACAGATTTGAATAATGTAGTAGGCGAGAGGCTGGGGGATGGGGGTTGGCTGCCGGCAGCCCCGCGCGCCAACTTTGGAAACCAAAACATAAAAACACCGC
>KB640417.1:539524-553404 GCA_000346575.1 Lasioglossum albipes | reverse complement strand
GGTATTGAAAAAACCGCAATTTTCTTGAAATTGTGCAAGTTTGACGAATTTTTTCAAGGTTAAAAAACGTTCGTACCATAATCTCCCTATTTTTCCCATATTCTGTCAAGTTTCAGCTGTAAATAAAAAAAATTTCAGCTCTCTATCTCATTTCTATCGGAAGTTCTTTGATTTTGTCTCCGAATTCGACGAAAGGTCCCACTGTGCGGCAGAGCGCTGTTTCTTTGTACTCTGATCAGATATAGTGGGCGCACTCCCATTGAAATACACAGGAGGCAATCCAAAACAGCGCTCCGCCGCGCTGTTTCTTTGTACTCTGATCAGGTATAGTGGGCGCACTCCCATTGAAATACACAGGAGGCAATCCAAAACGGCGCTCCGCCGCGCCGAGGTTACGGTCTAGTGGGCAAGGACCCTAAGGATCCGCAGTCTAGTCGTTACCTATCCTTCAAATTATACACAAGGTGATCCGACAAAATTCAAAGCCCCTCCAAGTGCTCCATCAGAGAAAAAGTTTGGGAAACTCTGGTTTACAGTAAAGTCGCGATCTAGCTCCCATCGCTTGTTCTAAGCAGCTCGAGCTTCTTGGGGGTTCAGGGGTTCTCAGGAAGCTAGATCGCGACTTTACTGCAATAGCAAAGTTATAAACAGCCGAACGTCGCGACACGACGCCTTGACTTTTCACCAAGTGAAAAAAGAGAAGAAAGCTACGTTTGTTTAACGTTACCGATACAAATCGGACATTTCACGCGCAACAATCTAATTTAATAGTTGAACGCAGCTACCTACTTCAATTCGTGATCTGCCTCGTAAACTGGTCTGACGATCTAACCAGGCAGCCGGCTGTGCCTAGTAATCCATAGTTTTTCAAGGTCCAACTTTCTCGGAGCGGATAGAATAGTTCGCGAAATACTTGGCGTAAAGTCGTTAATCATCCGTCGAGCAAGTTCCAGTAAGTATTCCAGCGATTTGTTAGAGTTCACGTCACCGGTCTGTACACTACTGCACTTTCGCGGCGAACGGACCGACTATAGAGCCATTACATACTAACGATCATGGGACACTGTATAATGTATTTACGACTCTATCTCTGCCCAGGAAACAGCGATTGAAATGAAATCATTCTGTTCATCAGCTCTTCTCCGTTGCAAGTACTGTTCCCCGACCTGTATAAAATACTTCTTATGCGGTCCAGATATTAAAGGCCTGTCAATTATCTTTGATTTTAACAAGCGATGTGCAATTAAAATCTAACCTACCTAAGTTTACCAAGTAGAAGCCGTATAAACTAGTTGTAAGTTAAGTTACTATTATGTATTATTACGTATGTTAAGAGAATTAATATGTATTATGTTATTATGTTCATGTATTGTTTATGCTACATAAACCATACTCGGTTTAAAGCATTAAATAAATAATAATAATAATCATTTTGTTCATTAGTTGTGAGGTCGCATTTCATTAAGCAATTTCATGATACTTGCTGCTGGAAGATGGGAATTTGTTTGCTCAGGGTCGAAACGGACCCGGGTCCCGTCGTCCTAGATCCCAAAAAAGAGGCTAACAGATGGAAAATTCCTCGGAACACAATTTTTCTTATTTATACCGCATTATACCGTACACTTAGCTAAAAATACTTTCATAAAACAAAAATTTATTCAATGTATATAAATAAGTTTAAAATTACTAATATGTGAATTCCTTGAGAAGGGAAAGCGTGTTATCAGAATTTTAAACTCCCGACAAATCACACTGCTTTATGGATGAATTGTTCCTCAGATATCCAACTAACTCAAGAAACAAAAGTTCCACAATTTTTGTACAATTTTAAAAATTGACTTTTCACCGCATTTTTTTATTCGTTGAGAGAGGAAAACGTGTTATCAAAACTTTTAACTGCCGACAAATCGGAGTGCTTTATGGATACCTGAATGAGAAAACGAATATCGATAGATTGTTCCCCAGACATTCAACTAACTCGGGAAACAAAAGTTTCACAATTTACGTACAATTTTAAAAATTGACTTTCCACAGCATTTTCATTCGTTGAGAGAGGAAAGCGTGATATGAGAATTTTAAATTCCGGACAAATCGCAGTGCTTTATGGATATCTGAATGAGAAAACGAATATCGATACATTGTTCCCCAGACATTCAACTAACTCGGGAAACAAAAGTTCCACAATTTACGTACAATTTTAAAAATTGACTTTTCCCCGCATTTTCATTCGTTGAGAGAGGAAAGCGTGATATGAGAATTTTAAATTCCCGACAAATCGCAGTGCTTTATGAATATCTGTATGAGAAAACGTATATCGATAGATTGTACCTCAGATATTCAACTAACTCAAGAAACAAAAGTTTCACAAACATCAAAAGGGGTTTTATATTCACAGTAAACCGTATCAGGACCAATCACTATAATCTCGCTGCCTTCTGTATCGAGTAAATATTGTCAATGATCCTAGTTGTAAGTGTAATTATAACTTCAAGGACTTACAAGGAAAGGACCCCAAATGTCCGACTTCGATTTTGATAATTTTTGGTGAGACGATATGGTATATGGATCCCTAATGATGTCTGCAAAATATTAGGTGTAGTTACTCAATAGTTTTAAAGATATAAACAATTAAACTCTCATACCTTGTTGATATACCATGATTTGCATCTCAATGTAATCTCGGTGTAAGCAGGTTGCGCGACTCGCACGCAAAAGTCCCAGGTTCGAGCCCCATCGATGAAACATTTTTTTCACTTCCTTTTAATTTGTGTTTTAGATTACTAGATTTACTAGATTTTGATTACATACCAAATACATCATAATTTATAGGAGAAAGGTACAAATTTTGAGTCCGGTAAAGTAAAGATGAGCCCAATTTTATTGTAATAATTGCTTCTAAATTAACATCATCGCGAGAAATATTTTTAAACGTCAATCAAGTTGCCTTTCCCGAAGATATAAAAGATAAAAATGTGCCAGTGCAATAAACAAGCATTTATAAATGTATTCATGGTGTCGAGATTTTTTATGTTTTTATTGCATGTACGATGCATATCATCCCGCATCATGTACGTTGAGTACCAAAATAAAATTGTAATGGATATAAAAGAAAATACAAATTAAAAAGAAGTGAAAAAAATGTCATTGAGATGCAAATCATGGTATATCAATAAGTTTAATTGTTTATATCTTTAAAACTATTGAGTGACTACACCTAATATTTTGCAGACATCATTAGGGATCCATATATACCATCGTCTCACAAAAAGTTATCAAAATTGAGTCCTTCCCTTGTTAGATCATGTTCTATAGCAGCGCCGCCTATATGATTCCCAAAGAATTAAATTACTAAATAAGCTGCGCAAAATTAAGTTTTTTCTACCATTAAAATTAAGTTTTTTCTACCATTAAAAGCGGACACATTCTTTGCAGAACCAAATGTTAAAGCCTGCGAATTTACCATTCAGTTTTTAAACAACTGCGAACTTCACCTCTAGCGATTATTAAGACTGTAATTGTACACAAACTGTAAGCCTAATGTATAATTGTAAAAGCAGAAATAAACCTGTAATAGGTTTCAGTAGCCCAATAAAAAAGAAAAGTTTCACAATTTTTGTACAATTTTTGAAATCGACTTTTCACCGCATTTTCGGGGCAACTACCCCACTGTGCGTCGTTCGGTAGAAAAAGCCGCACATTTCCGGCAAAGTCGCGTTTTATTTCCGGATAAGAGTCGTTCCACACGTCTCGTTCCCGGTCCACGTAGGTGTTTACCGACGCAGGCAGGTGGAAATGCACTCTGCCACCTTGAAAGCTGCAGCCGAGAGATAGGGAGCGCAACTCCCTCGCACAGGTGTCAAGTTGCGAGAACTCGAAAGAAATTCTTCTCCTGTCTTCTTCCCAGCCCTTGCATTCCTCAAGCGTATAACACACTCCTGTCTTTCTCTCTTGGTCTTTCAGTTTCGATATCGAGCGGAGTTTCGGGCAACGCAAGCCTGTATGCAAGCTAGACGCGAACGGTCGAAAGTTGGTTGGCCGATGCAAAGTTGATGCAACAACCCGGAAGGGTTGATGAATTCGTGGCTCTTCGATACCAACGGACTGCGCCAGTTTCAAACTGCAATGTGCAACTGTAACTACATGGTGGACTATAAATTTCCAGGTCTGCGGGCGAGCTTGTATCGAGGGAATCCCTGGCGACTTCCTTTTGTTTCAAAGTTTCGTCGCGCGGAGTCGTAGGAATGGCGACCGGGGATGTTTATGCGTTCGCTGCACGACGATCTGGGACACTAAACGAGACTTTCTCATTTTATAATTAGACCGCGAAGGAGCTAATCGATGTCCAGAAACGTGCACTTCGAAATTCTCCACGATTGAAATCATTGCTGTTAACTAACAAGGAGAACCCCCGCTCTGTCCCTCACGGATTTAGTTCAGACTTTACAGAGTTATAGATCTCGTCCCCCTGATTACGAAAATACCCCATTATAGGCGCAGACGCTCAATAGTTTTCGAGATATTAGGTGAAGTACAAAGTTCTGAGCGTTTTTCGCTTATATAAATATTTGCAATTAAAGTTTCATAACTGTAAAATATCAGTTTAGTTCAGATTTTTACCAAGCAGTGGTGTGGAACCTGCAAGCCCGGGTTCGAATCCCTTCGTGGTAGGGGATTTTTTATTGTTTTTTTTCATGGAAAATGCATTTTCAATGTTAAATAAATTTTAAATAAAATATTTTTTTTCGCTAAAAGACTAATTGAAAATGATACTTATTATTTTATAGAAGAAACACTAGATCTATTACTACTGTCTGTTTTGTATTGACTGGCTGCTGCTAGAGCCCACTGTTGCAAATCCCGTGTGGTTACTTGTTGAAAGTTTGCACGAGCCTCTTTGAATCTGTCATATGTCCACTCATTAATGGCATTGTACTTGTCATAAATTGTATCCCCGTTCTTGATATAATTCTGTCAGCGTAACAAATATTTTTTGCTTTTTAAAAATCTGTTAAAATGAAACTTTAATTGCAAATATCTCGAAAACTATTGAGCGTCTGCGCCTATAATGGGGTATTTTCGTAATCAGGGGAACGAGATCTATAACTCTGTAAAGTCTGAACTAAATCCGTGAGGGACAGAGCGGGGGTTCTCCTTGTAAGTCGTTGCAGTTTGTCGCCACCTTTCGAAAATCCTCGAAAAACAACTCTTTCACGTATTTAATTAAATTCAAATTATGATTGCCTTTTGTTACGTCTTCCTCAGCATTCATAATTGCGCAGTCTCTCAGCCAACACTTTGAACGAAGCGATAAATTAATTTTGACGCTATGTTAAGAGAGTACCTTTAGAAAAACACGTTTCAACTTTTCATCATTCGTTTTGTTTTACAAGCAAAATTACCTGCTTAGCTCAAACACGACAGAACTTTCCCTCCAACCTAACAAATTAACAACTTTGTTTTTACAGAATTTTCCAGGCTGAGATCCGGCAGATCATCTGTCTGTCGCGCGCTCTCCGTACAGGTTTTCCAGGAGAGTAAATCGCAGTTATCGAATAGTTACGCTTGTTACGTGCACGCGCGGATAGCACGCTCGTAAACAAGTTCGGAACGGGTTCACATAGGAATCCCGTCCGTGCAACTTTCTTTGGCGCGACACGCGGAAGAAAATCTGCCGCCCTGGATGCAAAACCGACACCTTCTGCCCTTTGCGCGAATTCCACAGAATGCAAAGTTCTCTATCAATTCGCGTTTGCGTAACCATCGTCGCACCTCTAAACGATTTTTACCGATTTCGACAAAATTATGTTTAACCCTTTGCGCTCGGAGCTGTTCTAATTCGAAACACGAATTTTTCTTTCGGCCTGAAATATTTCCATTTTATATGATTTTGTTAATTTACCTCGCGCAATATAATTTCGGTAGTTTATTAAAATCTGAAATACGTTTAATTATTATTATTATTTAATTATTATTATTTATTATAGACGGACCGAGGTCCTTTTACATAAATGTTTACAATAGAAAAGGATAAGGGACTACACGCATAATAACAAAGAATAACAAAGAAGGGACGTGCACAGAAAATAATGGTACAAACGATATGGTATTATCCTATAATCCTGCGTAATTGTTTTTTAAAATTGTGCAAAGACTCAGCAAAGAAATCAATACGATTATAGAGAGTACTAGAGTCTGCTATGATGCGATTTATTGGATTAATTAATCCATAAGTAGATTTGGCTTTAAGTGTTTGAAATCCTGCCCTAGTTCTCAATACACGTTCCGGTACATAGAAATTGATTTGCGCAAGCAGAGAGGAACAATCAACTGTCTTATCGTTTAGTAACTTATCGAATATAAATTTAATAATGCAACAAATATTTTGAATAATGCTATAAGAATTATTAGTGTCTCTTTCTATCAACCTCCAGTGTTAATTTAATAATCCCGTGGATACGGGGCAACAATTAGTCTCCGTCGCATAGAAATGCACAATTACCCCTCGAACGGACAAAATCCGTTGTCCACTAGAAAATAAAACAATCGTTCGAAACCAGCGTTTAAGTGTCCGCGATAAACGTAAGCGGACGATTTTCTTCGAGCGAGGTACTCGTTTGTCGTGCCGCTCGTGTGTACCTGTCTACAATACGGCAATTTGATCATTGTTCTACAAGTGCTCGTTGTTTACATTGTGCACCGATGAAAGCACAATGTTTCTTTGTTCAGTAGAATCATATTTCACCCGTGTGCACAGTGTTTTGTACGATCGCAGTACTCGTTTCGGGGACAGTCGCCGTCGTCGTCGACGATTTCCACGGTGAGCTGTTTTATGGAGCCGGGGATTGCCGAACTTTGTTCGTCACGTTTGCCACTGGTAATTCCTTGAACAAAGTTGCTACTGTCGGCAAACACAGAATGCGCGAACAATAGGACGATCTATGATGTGTTGACGCGTTCAGTGCGGAATGTCAGCCCGAAAAATTCACACAAAATCAAAATTCACGCTACTAAACTAGTTCTCACCACTAAAGGGCGAAGCAGTTAGAATATTTATAATACAATATTTAAAGTATGATCTACACTTCGCTTCTCCTTTTCCCCCTCTTCTGTTGCAGCATTAGTTAGCTTGAACTTCAGTTAGCTAAACTACTGGAATAAAGGTTGACACGAAGATGTTACACCTGTACAACCTTTAGATTCAAGATTAAGTTATAGTACTATTTATACTTTGCTTCTACATCTATCCTTTTTCCAATTGTCTTCTTAATAAGTCTATAATTTAGAATCTGAAATCAGCTAGGTAAGAAATATTATACTGCCGCCTGCAGATTATATTCGGTAGAGTATAGACTTTAATACAGGGCACAGTGTGTCCAAACGGCGAAATCGTGGCCAAAATCTCGAAAATGAACTTTTCGGTGGGGATACGGTAAGTACTATTTTAGATTCTTTAGCAGAGGTGGGCATTATTTGGCGAAACGAATATTTCAAATACTATTTAATATTTTAAATTTTATTTTGCTGAAAGAAAATAAAAATTCTATTTGAATAATCTGAACCTCAAAATAAAATATTTCTATTTCAACAATTTGATCCACAAAATAAAATATTTCTATTTTAGCAATCTGAAACACGAAATGAAATATTTTACTTTTTGCATTGTTATAATACTCTGAGAAACCGCATAAACATACAGTCAATCTTAGCGTTAAAAAATTATTTACATTCGTAAATGTACTGAATTCGAACCATGATGTTCAGCAATAATATTTGGAATTAAAATTGAAAATAAAAGCAAATACTATTTTCAAAAAAATTACTGCCTCAAATAAATTATTTTATTTTCAAAGTTGTACACATACTTTAAAATAAATAGGATTATTTACTATTTACTATTTAAAATACTACTTTGCCCAGCTCTGTTCTTTAGTAATGTGCCTATGGAAAAACCGAGGTGCGAAGGTTTTATTACTCATATCTGAAAAGCGGTGAGAGCTCAAAAGTTTTCGTTCATTAGTCGTACAGTAATCGTGTTGTGAGGAACTATGTAAAGGCGAAAAGTGAAAACTTCATAATTCGAAAACGGTTTATTTAATTTCAATTCTGTAAAATGAATGCTGTTCCTGGAAGTAAGTAGAATGTCTCTGACTACTAGTATATCTGAAATAGTTAATGGTTACGTTGTATAATTGTAAACCTTATTAGAAGACAGGAACAGAAAAGTTTTAAGGACAAATTTTGAACATGTAGAGTAAAAGTTGTGCAATCTCCAATATTCCGGTAAAATTTTTGTTGAAACTTGTAGTTGACACTGTCATCTTCCAGTATTTGCAAAAATTGGCTGCCCAAAAGTGCCTTTCTTTTTTGTAAGACCACTTTGTAAATGCAGAATGAAGCAACGTCATGCGTGCTTTCTTTTGATTTGTGTGAGGGTTGTGACAAAATTTTACTGAACTTTCTGTTTTTTTTGTAGTTTAATATTATATCTAATTATGTATTATAGGTTTTCACCCGTAAATAAATAAACTGATGATATCTAAGTTGTACATTGAAATACATTCGAATTTTTAAAGACGAAAATTTTTTTAATTCTATATTAAAAAATAGATTTCAACTAATAATTAGAGACCCAAGAGCATTACTGTACAAATTATTTAGAGGAAAAAACAATTTTTTGCTATACATATCCGCCATATTGGATAGGCTATTTTGTGTTTTTAACAAAACTTTTAACAGAACTTTTAAGTTCAGATTTTTAATCACCGACCCCAAAAACCCTCACATACCAATTTTGTCCAGATTGAAGTGAGTTTTGAGGTTTTGACCACGATTTCGCCGTATGGACATATTGTGCAACATGGAGAATAATCAATTGTGTATCGAGACTCGAAAGAAATAAACAAATGTGGTAGAAAATTATAGAAAGCTCGGTTGAATCGATTCAAAACAGAATATAGAAGAATTTAATTCGTGGAAAGATAAAGAGAAATAATAATGAAAACAATCGAACCACAGAATATTTTTTATCTTTTCATTAACTCTCGTTCTTTATCGTCTCCCACCTGAACTCTCGTTTTCAATTCTCAATCAACCGCATCGTTAATCGAATCTGCTCGCGTCTTTCAAAATACCTTCGACATCGAGCAACAAGATTAATTTCCCGTACAGAAATAAATCAATTCGAAGCAAGCGAATCCGTTATCAAGCCACCAGAGATAAAGAAAAATATTATACATATACAATCGATCTCTGCCGCACGATTAAAAACCCAGATTGGTTCTCGAAGCGACGATACGAGCAAAACACAATCGAAATTAACAAGAATCCAATCCGGAAACGAAAATACTTGTACAGCAACTTGAATAGATGCTGTTCCATAGCTCGAAAAACCGGAGATATTATGCATGCACTTTCGCGAAAAGAATCCCTAAGGACTGCCAGAGACAGTATCATCCGAGGGTAAAGTAGTACGAAACCGGGAAAAGAAGAATTCGCGATTAAGCGAAACACGGTTTGCGTTCTCCCACAGGTTATCTCGGGTTCGCAAAAAGACTGGCCCGTGGACAAATTGCTGAGGGCGCGACGCCCTCCAAAAGGGATTACGCTAACGAGTATGGCCACGGTGGTGGGCCTAAAAACATCGATGAATCAGGCAATTTCTTTCAGTATAGAAGTATTCATTTCTCAGATCAATGAATTCAACGGTTCTTTTCAATGTAAGAAAATAATTTTAATCCATCTTCAGGTACTTGAACAATCTCTTTTCGAAGTCTGTCACACCTCCCTTCCAAGTAGATTCCGGATCTTTATGCATTTATAGGAAAATTGAGTAGATCAAATAAAAAATCGTTGAAAAATTGTAAAAATTGAGGATGTCAATATATTAGGTGAAGTAAAAAGTTCTGACCGTTTTTCGCTTATATAAATAAAGCGAAAAACGCTCAGAGCTTTTTACTTCACCTAATATAATTTCTCTTCTATTCAAATTATTAAGGGAAGAAACAACATTCAATTTAGTTTCCATTTATGCAATCGATGCAGACTATTTTTATTTTGTATAAAGCAGGGATGGGCATTTTTGCCTCAATTGAGGCAAAGCCGTCCCCACCGTAGCGCCTACGTCCCCCACCAGCTTCCGTCGTTACTATGAAAGAAAGACGCGCTTCGTCCGTCGCAAGCAGTGCGCAGGCCTCGTGCATCGGAGCCGCGAGGAGCGCCACGGAAAGGAAGCTTGGTGGGGGAAGCAGGCGTTTGAGGGGCCCCATCCGTGCCCATCCCTGGCATAAAGAAACAAAGGATCTACCTTATGATACCCATAAGAAAAATTGGGTTTTTTCGACCCGAAATGGCGGCGCTACCGCTTAAACAGAGTCTGGCACAGTTTCCTCTGAACATTCGAAGAATAACAAAGGATCCTGAGGATCAGAATCGCAAAGAACCGGGTCGCAGGGGGCGAGCCGCAATCGTTTAGGAGTACGACACGGGTAGAACGTCAACGTCGGCGTGTCTCGCGCCTTCAATTAACCTAATTAGCCGGTGTCACGTACTCGTTAGGCCCCCGGGTGCCGATTACACGGTCGCAAGCGAAAATTCGCATCGATTCCAGCGGAAATCGTCTTCTCCTCGGCGGCCATCGTACATTATTCGTTTAATTTCGCCTCCGCAACGGAATAATTGTCGAACCGTTTGTATCCGGCTCGAATACGCCTGGTTTTTCGTTCATTAATTTTCCACCGGAAATAGGTCAGGCCACGATCCATATACTACACCGTTTTCGAGAGGGGGAGAAAGATAAGGACACTCTCTTGGAACAACGGCGATATTCGGGCTTGTTGTTGATCGTCTCTCGCACGAGGCTTCTTCCGAGCGGCGGCAATGAACAACGTTCCCTGTCTGTATTAATAGAATCGCAACCGCGACAGAAGGCGCCGACGATTGCGTTTCATTCCGCTCGTTATGCAACGGACAAAAGGACTCGCGACACGCAATTAACGGCGACCCGTTTCGCTATTGCGATGATCCATCGATCCTGCCGGATCACTGCCGGATTTCACAATTATCGAAATTGTAACGGCACATTCATACTGTTCACATATTTGAAATTCATCAAAATCCGAGAGGAAGTGTTTCAATCGAATTTTTAACGACTTGCAATCAATTCGAAGATCAAGATGGAGATTCTTTATCGTCCATCACAGCGTTCCGCGAGACACAGCTAAATCTTTCAACAGCAACTTCTGAATAAGCCATGCGACCAACGAAACCAACCCGAAGCGATCCGCTAATGGAGTCCAGGATCGCAGAAGCGTCCCATTAATTTCTCCAGTCGATCGCCAGGCAGAACCTTCCGCTGGACAGCGTCTCGACTTTACGAATGTGAACTGCTCCGCGATCGAGGACTCCGTTTCGAGCTGGCTGTGCTTCACCGATTTTTCCGCGTTTACTATGGCTCCATTGTTCGTTCGCAATGCCAGCAAAAATACGAAATAATAAATATCGTTTAAATCGTTGCCGTGGAAAATTGAATCTGAGAATTAGAGAGACGTTTTCATGTATTCCCGATTCGTCAATATTATTATGTAAAAGAGGACACTTTTTAATTCTTATACCATTATTCAAAAAATTCGTTGCATTACTAAATATTTGCATTCAATCAATTACTAAACGTATTTAATATTATTATTATTATTATTATTATTATTTATTATAGACGGACCGAGGTCCTTTTATATAAATGTTTACAATAGAAAAGGATAAGGGACTACACGCATAATAACAAAGAATAACAAAGAAGGGACGTGCACAGAAAATAATGGTACAAACGATATGGTATTATCCTATAATCCTGCGTAATTGTTTTTTAAAATTGTGCAAAGACTCAGTAAAGAAGTTATGTTGTTCTTCAGCTGTGTTACTTGTAACGTGTTGTAACTTGTTGTTGTGCTGTAGTGTGTTCAACTATTCCTAGTAAAACAAGAATTTATTGAAGTACTCCAAGATCATTTAGGGAGAACTAAATAGATTATGCACTCTAAATTCAGCCTTTTGTAACTGAAGTATTTTTAAGTAAGCTTTTGTAAAAGAAATCAAACCTAATGTAAATTAATTGTATTCATTGCAAAGATGTATTATACATTAAATACTAATTTAAATGTAATTACTAGACAGCGGATCTTTACGCGTTTACAGCAAAATCGAGTAGATGAAATTCGAAATTGTTGAACAATTTTAAAGATTAAATATGTAAATATATGATTTCTCCTCCATTAAAATCATTAAAGGAAGAAACAATGATGGCGACTCCTTCTGAACACAAGGGAGATACTTTCAAGCGTAATCAATTAAAAATATTCTAAATAGACGAGATTGATTTGCAAAAGGGTGAAATTAATTTCGAAAAGTGTGAATTTGGAGTGCAAAACCTGCATAAATTCAATTGATAAACCTGACAGATCGCTTTGCGAATAAATTTCCCTTGGTCGGTCGTAAACGTTAGGTGGCTAGGATCGTCGCCCTTAATTCATAGCGAGCGTAGCCCGTCTAACATCATAACTCAGCGGTTCCTTGGGTGGGTTTCTCGGAGAAGTCCGAAAGACACGGGGGATCGGGCGCATCCACCTGCACTCGTTATATATTCCATCTCGAACGAGTCGCCTCGGTGTTCCCGTCGCGGATGGCGTGGATGGCGCGAAGGACCGCGAGGCTACGATCGGTGAAGGAGAGGCTCGCGGTGCATATGCGTTACCAGTGCAGTGCAGCGGACCTTTCGATACGCAATATAATAACATATCGCGCGGTACGCGACCGTGGCCCGTACCCACCGCATAAACTCTTAAATGACTCACAATGAATAGCCCATATCGCGGAATCATCTGCATAGTACAAGCACAGCGCGCTTCCCTCGTACTCTCCATATATACGAGCAACAATATCCCGTATGCTTTCCATAACGAGTCGTGGCACGTACCCGACGACGAGGACGACCAGGATGAGCCCGAGAGGATGAGGTTGAGTATGAGGATGAGGACGGGGACGATGACGGCGACGGCGACGAAGAGGAGGAAAAGAAAGAAAAGGGAGAAAGAAGAAGAAGAAGACGCGGACCGCAAAGAAGAAGAAGAAGAAGAAGACGAAGACGAAGAAAGGAGATTTTGTACCCCGAAGGCATTGTGACCCACGCACGGCCCTGTTAACTCTGACAGCACACCCCGGTACCCTGGCCTTCCTCTTTGCCTCCTTTTTTTTTGCCCCCCTCCCCTCCCCCACGCCGCCGGTTCATTCTTCTTTTCCCTCGTCTGCATGTCGGCCTCTTCTGCTTGCTCCGGCTTCATCGGGGAACGCGTTATACGCGGCTACTCCCTCGCAGGGACTCGCGTGGGCCGTCGAGATTGGGCTAGGTCGGTTATGTTCCTAACCGCAATCCGCCATCCGCCTCGCCATCGGCGCGTGCACACGCGTGCGAGCTCCTCTCTTCGCTCTCTTCCACGCACCGACGACAGGACGCGCTGCTCGGCCTCCCACCCTCTAGCTTGTACCAGCTCTGTCCAAAGCGACGCTGGTCAACACGTTCCTCGTTAGACTATTCTAATCAATTTTTTTCGGACAACCCTCTCTCCCCCGTTCGATTTGTTCCCCGCCGTCTTCTATGCACGTGCTACCTCTTGCAGATCTATTCAGGACGCGTTGAACGAGTGTCGTAGGCTTAAAGGTCGTCACACACTAGAACGCCCCGCCTGCTCTCCGGCACCACCCGCCTCCGCTTGTTTTGGGTTTCTTCTATGTAGTTCATAGTTCTATGTTTTACATCACGCATGGGCAAATTTTTGCTCGATCAGAGGCATTTTCAAGGGATATCCCCACTTCTCCCGGCCGCGCGTCTC
>KB640417.1:517210-536862 GCA_000346575.1 Lasioglossum albipes | reverse complement strand
GGGACTACACGCATAATAACAAAGAATAACAAAGAAGGGACGTGCACAGAAAATAATGGTACAAACGATATGGTATTATCCTATAATCCTGCGTAATTGTTTATTTTAACAAACTATATTTTAACAATATTTTAAGAAACTACTGAAAGTGCTTTACGAGGTAAGAAAATCATATGGAAATATCAGATGATTGCAAACTGTACTGCACGGCGGAGTGTGAAAAAATTGATATAATTGATTAATAAAGTTGTATTCTTTAAAATTTAACCATCGAGTTTTATTTTCAAAACGGGCACGAACTTATAAAACCATAATACTAATATACCGAAATATTCGGGTTTCGGATTAGAATAGTTCCGAGTGCAAACGGTTAATGCACAATTCTCATCAAAATCCGCGGTCCAGTCGTCAATAATCAAGCGTCGCGTCGGAGCAAACATACAAGAACGGCGAATCCAAAGCGGAAAGCGAGCGGACAACGCCCATAAATCGGCACGGGTTCGACTGGGGGCTCGTAAAATTGCGCGACCACGACCTTTATCGGCCGATTGCACGGAATTTTTTTCGCGAAAGATCGACAGAGAGAACGATCCCGAATAAAGACGCCGGACAGAATAAGAGCGCAGAGGAAAAGCCGCGAGCTCTCTCGAGCACACATCGCGCCGCGCCGAGAGCGTATTTATTACCGAGATTAACGGCGCGCATTTGCATTTCCATGTAGCGGCGGCTCGCACCGAGAAAACTTGTGATTTAGAGCGAGCCCGGCGCGGGGGATGAAAATGGCACACAGGGTGGACAGCTTTTTCCGCGATACCGGCCGACGTAATGCGCTGCGACAACAACCAACCAGAAACTCGCTCCGCTGCAAAGGTTGTTGCCAGTGCGCGATTTTTAATAGTTAACGCTGCCTTCTGTTGCCTGAAAGTCCTCCAACACTAGGTTTACGGCAGCCGTGAAAATGTTTTCAACCCCTTCGCACCACGATGTATTTTGTAGTGCGTTGAACGAGCTCTTTGATTCGAGGACAATCTCGATTTCATGCGAACAGCGGAATTTATGCATTTATGACAAAATTGATCGGCGTAATTTAAAACAGCAAAAATATTTGAAGAATTTAAATATGCTGTTATACAGGGTGAGTCACCTAACGTTGTCACCTCAAATATCTTTGTTGTTTTTAAAGATACTGCAAATGTCTGAAGGACAAAGTTGAATGGTTCAGTGGGGCTCACATGATAACAAAAATATTTTTGTTTTTATGTGATTTTTTTAAGAGATAACAAGGTCACCTTCATTTTTTAAAAATGAAAGCATCCTTTTTTAAACACCTACAATAATAGTCCCTTTCATTAAGTAGCTCCTAGTCCATATAACAGACACAGAACACCATTATTTTGCATCAACCATTAAAAATTCGCGGTCTGCTCATTAATCACTCACTAATTTTCGAAGCCCCTTATTTGTAGACTTCATACTTAGGCTTTAAAAACAACAAAGATATTTGAAGTGGCAACGTTAGGTGACTCACCCTGTATATTAAGAAAGAAAGTAAGTTCACTCCAGTTTGGTGCAAATCCGGTAGCAAATTTCTATTTTGCATAAAATCCGCTGTCTAGTCATAGTCATTTCTTGTTTCGAGATATTTAAAGGAAAAGTATATTCGTGTCACCGGCTATTAAATATTTCGTAATTGAATGTGAAAGTATAACAATCTAAATAAACTGTATTTATACATAATGAATTAAAATGGAACTTTGAACATAACTTTTAATATTTTTTTTCAGTATGATAAATCGTATAGCAATCACCGAATGAATAAAGCTTTTGAAATATTCTATTTTGCCCTGGGTTTCATAAATCGAAATGGATAATGCAAGTGCAAACACGAATTAACTCGTGACCGGTCAACAATGTGTTAACAATGAATGAATTCCACATAATGTTGAAATAACAAGCACTATCTAACTGTTCATTTTTGACAATATCCAAAAAGGTACATTGAATTCATTTCGATTAAAATATTGCGGTGTGAAATAACTGGCAAACTCATTGTTCTCAAATTTTTACTTAGTTTCATAACGATGGGCAGATATAATCCAGCAGAGCTTTCTCTCCCCGAGGTTATCATCGACAAGAAAATGGCCGAGCCGCTTCCCGCGACAGCGGGCTCGTTAAAGATCCTATTAATAAACGTTCAAGCCCGCGTTAACATTACACCGGCCGCGGAAAGGTCCCGTTACGTCACGGAACGTTTACAATTACAAAAACTCAAGCCATTCGACGCGCAAAGAATTCATATTTACGAGGCAGCGTCGATCAAGCAAAAATTCCGCTCTCGGTTTACAGAAAATCATACGCCTCGAAAACGGTAAATTATTTCCTTTTTTTTTTTATGGGCACACTCTGCCGCACGAAGTCACAAGTGACCCGGGCGTCGGCTTCACGGTCCGCTCATGCGAGTCGCATTAGAAGTTGTAAAAGCCGCTAATCCCCTCGGCAGCGCGTGCAATCATCATTATCCCGGGCCGCGATAAAACCCGGCCGTTCGTATAGTTTTTTGTATGGCTCCGGCGTTATAGTACGTGCAATACGGTATATACTTGTTACTATCCTAGCCAATAACGAGCCGAGCACACACCGTAATAAACGTAACACGGGGGTCCGTGTTTTACGAGCGATGTCACTGCGAAATTTATTTACAGCCGACTCAAAAGTGGACGCCTCCTTTCCCTGTCGTTTCCTTTTATTCATCATGTAATCAATATCGTCAATATTCTTCGTAATTCCATGTGCTATTTAACCCTCATCCGTCCCTCGTGTCAATTTGACACAGTTTTCCCGAAATAAGTTACACTGTTCTGTTATTTGTAGGTAAATTCGTTCGAAACTTGGTGACTTTTATTTTTTTAATGCGAAACATATAACTGCAAAAACCTAAAATGTAAATGGTTAACTCCTCAATTTCAAGGAAAAAAACTTGTTATTTTATCGATTTTTTGTATCACTGTGTCAATTTGACACCGAGGGACAGATTCAGTTCGTGAAATGAGGGACGGATGAGGGTTAAACTGTGGTGCCCAAGGTGGTTCGGAACCCATCTTATAAAAACTGTAGGTCCCGTCGCGAAATAACTCCTGAATAGGAGTTCCAAAAGCGACGTAAAATAAGCAAAAAAATATATTATGGACTACTTATAGATTAATTAATCCAATAAATCGCATCATAGCAGACTCTAGCACTCTCTATAATCGTATTGATTTCTTTACTGAGTCTTCGCATAATTTTAAAAAACAATTACGCAGGATTATAGGATAATACCATATCGTTTGTACCATTATTTTCTGTGCAGGTCCCTTCTTTGTTATTCTTTGTTATTATGCGTGTAGTCCCTTATCCTTTTCTATTGTAAACACTTATGTAAAAGGACCTCGGTCCGTCTATAATAAATAATAATAATAATATTCTTCATTCAGCTAGGATAAAACGAGAAAAAATTTATTCGAAACTCCTACGGTCAACTACTGGATAGAACAATATATTTACAGAGTCTACATCAATTGTTTATTTATAATGATCCAGGGTAAATGTACCTATTACTGTGGTATTTTTTCCCATGTTCTCTCTCTGAATAAATTTGTACAATTCAATGAGAATGTATTCTCGTTGGCAAGACATACAAAATTGTCAATCATACTCATATTTTTTATAGTCTCACGATTTGAAGAAATATTCTTCATGCCAATTGAGGAGAGGAGAAGTCGAAGAACTTGAAGAACTGAAGAACGAAGTATACTGGAGCCAGAAAGTGGTCGAGGACATCTAGCGGCACCAACAAGAGTTGAGAAGAAAATCACAGAGAGCAATGAAATTTTTGGGCAAGGCAGCAGGTGCGCGCCGAGGTGCTCGTAAAACGGTTACATATTAGAAAAGTTGCGAAGTCGCGAAACACCTGTTGAGTTAGAGGAAGGTTAGCTGGATTCGCAAGGTCAATCGCGAATCATGCGTGGAACCGTATCGATGATTACACGATTACAGTTCGCTCTTACACAGGCATTCGGCACGAAAGAATCGCTGTAGAACTGCTGAATCTGAAAATATCGAACTGCTACATTCTGCAAGTAACACGTACATATTTTAATTTCCGTAGCTAGGGTAACTGCACCAGTGAATAAACGGGCACCAGTAAATGAACGCTATTGTATATGTCAACAAATTTGAAGCCTAAGACCAAAAATGTAGTGTTCATTAACTGGTATTTTTTATATTTTTTATTTAACGTTCAATAAAGAAAAATAATAATTTTATTTGTGTTCATTTATTTTTGACAAATGAAGTATAGGGAGCCATTTGGCATATATGAGATTCCTTTAATTCACATGTTTTTTTAAAAATTAAATATCTTCCTGAACAATTTCTTAAATGTTCATTCACTGGTGCAGTTACCCTACTTCCAATTTATTTCAAACCATTGTGTTCATTGTTCTTCAATTATAAATTCATCTGCATTCAAATATGCATTGAAACCATTCGGTACAATGTCGTTGAACCTCGTGAAAGATTTTAGTTGCTGCCATAAGGGTTAACTCGTGGCGATCGGTCGTCAAAGGTCGGAACCGAATCCGTTCAAAAAGCCATAAAATAGGGCTCGCGAAAGGGGAGGAGAGAATAGGCCGATGTTTACGAGCCATGGAAGATCAAGGTATGGGATTTCTCTTCGTGAACCTTATAGGCAGCTGGCATCGTTCAGGAATTCGTCTTCCAGGTTCGAGGAGACTGTATGTAATCGGAAGACGTCCAACGACCGGCCAAATGTTCTGTCGACGGGGGGAGGGCGGCGAGGCTCCCGGGCGACGCCATATGGCGTCTAAACGAGGCGACGACGAACTAATACCCTGACGAGCGACGACACCGGAGTATAAGCGCTCCGAAAAGTCGAGGAAACTTGGGAACAACGAAACACCTTCGCATCGTGGCCTCTGGCAAAACCTTGGTCTCAAATATCCTCGGTTTTTCTGTTGAGAACCGCCTGAAACATCCTTCCAGAGGGTTCAGTGCGCCAAGAAAAATTAAATTCATTCGGAAGATCGTGCGATTATGCAAATATCTTTATGTGAAAACAGACGGAACATTTAATTGAGAAATCGTAACTCCTTGCTGCAACGATTTCTTTACAGTTACAGCGATTAAAACGTCCTCATCCCCGAAAATGTAGAAGAAAAAAGAAAATTTGTATTTTCTGTGTGGCTACATTATTTTAATGCTTACTATTTTACTATTTTAACTCCTAGACCTAGAATAATTCCATTGTATATATATAAAACGAAGAAAATCATATACAATGGAATTATTCTAGGTCTAGGAGTTAAAATAGTAAAATAGTAAGCATTAAAATAATGTAGCCACGCAGAAAATATAAATTTTCTTTTTTCTTCTACATTTTCGGGGATGAAGTCGTTTTAATCGCTGTAACTCTAAAGAAATCGTTACAGCAAGGAGTTACGATTTCTCAATTAAATGTTCCGTCTATTTTCACATAAAGATATTTGCATAATCGCACGATCTTCCGAATGAATTTACTTTTTCTTGGCGCACTGAACTCTCTGGAAGGATGTTTCAGGCGGTTCTCGACAGAAAAACCGAGGATATTTGAGACCAAGGTTTTGCCAGAGGCCACGATGCGAAGGTGTAGATATGAAATTGATATAATACCTCGTGCAAAACTTAAATGTTTAGCAATTGATTAAATGCCAACATATTTAGTAATGAAAACAATATTTTTCGAATAATGAGTTTGTTCTCAAAATCTTCATCACGACTGTGACTCGTTAAAATACGGCAAGTGGTTGACTTCTGTATATCGAAGTAACGAAAGCAACGCGCCCGCGCAGCAGTGATTCGCATAATTCAGTCAACAACCTGTCGAAGTTTGTCGCGCGCGCGAAGATCCGCGTAACGATGACGAAGCGTGACGCCAGCCGATGAAAGTATACAGGGTGTCCCAAAATTCCTTCAACAACCGGAAATGGAAGGTTTCTGAGATCACTTGAAGCAACATTCTCCTTTGAAAAAATGTTATCCGCGGCTTTATTTAGGAGTTATTAACGAAAAACACGGACCAATCAGAGCGCGATCTAGACGCGAGTTGACACAGTCGGCCAGAAAATGTTGCTTCAAATGATCTCAGGAACCTCCCATTTCCGGCTGTTGAAGGAATTTTGGGACACCCTGTATTTGCAAACCACGCGCAAGCCTCTGCGAATCCACCTGTCGACGTACGGTCTTCGTAAGCGTTCCCGAAACTCGAAATTAGGTAAATCGTTTTATCCGCGAGTGTTTGCGACACGTTCGAACAAAATAGTTGTACAGCTTTGACCGGTGAATTGCAACGTGGATGCATCGCGGACGATTCAAACAGCCTCGTTAAATATTAACAAAGTGGCGGCGGATGTTCGTGACGGATTCGCGTACACAGCCTTTGGAACCGTAAGTGCGATCCATCAGATTGTGTGTGCAGTGGCTTGACGAACGGAATGGAGACAGATTCAAACGAGTGGAAAACCGATCCGCCATCCGTCACGCGAATCGCGATGATCGACTGGGCAAACGGATTTTCTGCGATTTTATGGGAATAAATTGCATTGAAAATCGCAGAAAGTCGAATAAATAAACCGAGTTCAGTTTTCTACATTTGATGAGACGAGCCTCGGTTTCAGTGCACGCTAGATTTAATCCTCATCCGTCCCTCGTGTCAATTTGACACAGTTTTCCCGAAATAAGTTACACTGCTCTGTTATTTGTAGGTAAATTCGTTCGAAACTTGGTGACTTTTATTTTTCTAATGCGAAACATATAACTGCAAAAACCTAAAATGTAAATGTTAACTCCTCAATTTCAAGGGAAAAAACATCGAAAAGTAACTATTTAACTTGTTATTTTATCAATTTTTTGTATCACTGTGTCAATTTGACACCGAGGGACAGATTCAGTTCGTGAAATGAGGGACGGATGAGGGTTAATATTAAAACAACCATATTCTCTCCGGCAAGAGTTCATTCCTCGCGCGTCGAATATCAACGATCCAAGGATCAGCCGTTAATTGCGGTTTATATAATTACTCGCGCGGAACGATGAAATATTATGTAACACGAGTACCCTGCCCATGGAACGTATTCGACGGATTGCGCTGTTTTACTTTCCATTAATGAGTGTACCGTGGAAATCGAGTGCTAAAACGATACTCTGTTCATTTTACTACGCCGCTGCGCTCGCGGAAAATTAATCTTTATGTTTCATTACGCTAATTTCGTTGGGAACTTTATTGCGGGTTCTGCAATGTGTTTTGCTCTTGATCTTCGATCGCGAATAACGAATACAGGATTGTTCCCACAGTGTTTGTCAAGCTATGTATCGATTCTTAATTCGAAACGAACTACAAAACAAATCACACGATGCTTGAAAGGGTATTTCAGAAGTGGTCGGGTCCGGGTAAACAGTCCCGTATGCCTCCTCCTTCTCAACAAAAAAAGGCCGACAGAAAAAACACCATTCTGTCCGCAACAAGTATATTAGTAAACTGCGGAAGTTCTCATGCAATTTTCAATGTTTGTA
This sequence comes from Lasioglossum albipes, assembly GCA_000346575.1. Lineage (NCBI taxonomy): Eukaryota > Metazoa > Arthropoda > Insecta > Hymenoptera > Halictidae > Lasioglossum > Lasioglossum albipes. The sequence continues at coordinate 529,254 of KB640417.1, read as the reverse complement.
GACAGATTTTATGAAACTGGTACCAAATAAGATCCTATTTTCATTGGCAATAACCAGACTGCGAACGCGCCTATGCAATTTGCAATTTTTCTAGATGAATTTTAAGCAAGTGGAATCAAATAAAATATTATTTTCAGTGGCAAAACGTGTTTCCCTCCGCATTTGTATACCGATCACCCTCGCCCTAATTCGCAGCAACGAAAAGCCTAACGCGATGAATACCTCGGAATACATTTTGGGACAGCGTGGCGGGACAAAAACCGCCCTTACTCGCGTGCCACGGAATTAGTGGACGCTCGCGAGCGTCCCGGGGGATCCGTTAATCCTGTTTCCTGGGTGAAACAGACCGGCGAGCTTTTTGGTAGCGGTTGTCACAGGAGTAAGAGAGCAATACGTAGAAAAATAAGATCAGAAACCGGGAAAGGACGCAGACTTTCATACAACTATCCTGACTATATTGATGAATTGTGTATTGGTTTGTTAGTACTTGTGTGTGAACAAATACACACACACACAGTGTTCCCTGTTCTATCGTTGTTTCACTGTGTAATTGCGTGTAGCGTGTTGTCAAATGAAAGAATTTGTAGAGACTTACCCTGACGGGAGCACGGAACAGCGGCGCGGCGAGTGCGTGTGGATTAGAATGATGGTGAGCGTGGTTATGGTGACCGTGGTGATGGTGTCTGGTGTCAGGACCACCTCCTGCAGCCGCCTGTTCGGCCTGGACCGACATCGCCGCGCGGGCCTGTCGATCCCGCTGCCGAAGCCGGTCCCGCTCCACGCTGAAACAGACAAAATTAGGCTGGTTAGTTCCTCTGACTAATTATCAGGGCTTCGGAGTCGGAGTCGTGGAGTCGGAGTTTGGGAGTAATTGCTAATCACTGGAGTCGGAGCCGGAGTTAGAAAAAGCTATGTATCGACTCCCGGAGTCGGAGTCAGAGTCGGAAAAAAATATATCGACTCCGACTCCAACTGTGGCTCTTTTGTTTATAAATCATTAATAGATTTAAGTATACATAAATAAATTGCTAATATTCGATCTACAGTATAGACGTATTGTATATGTATATACCTCGGCACTATGTAGAGGAGAAACAGTTAAAGTTATGGTAGTAGTATTTTCTAACTATTTCCTGAAAGTGAGAAAGTAACAAACAAGTGTTGTGTCGTATCAGAGTGATCTATTCCATATTCTCAGATTTTAATACAATATTTCAACTATTTATTCAGTTGTATTACAACACTTAATTATTTTGAGTACATATTTTTTTCAATTTGGAGAGTCGGAGTCGGAATCGGAGTCGGAGTCGGAGTCGGAGTCGGAGTCGGAGTCGGAGGTAAAAAAAGAGGAGTTGGAGTCGGAGTTGGAGTTAAGAATTTTGTCTACCGACTCCGAAGCCCTGCTAATTATCGCCATTGCTTCATAGTAATCCTTTAATCTACAGAGTGTCCCAAAATTCCTTCAACAGCCGGAAATGGGAGATTCCTGAGATCATTTGAAGCAACATTTTCCTCTGCAAAAATGTTATCCGCGGCTTTGATTAGGAGTTATTAACGAAAAATACAGACCAATCAGAGCGCGACCTAGACGCGAGTTGGCACAGTCAGCCAATAGACAGTTGGCGCGCCGGGCCGACAGTGCCAACTCGCGTCTAGGTCGCGCTCTGATTGGTCTATATTTTTCGTTAATAACTCCTGAACAAAGCCGCGGATAACATTTTTGCAGAGGAAAATGTTGCTTCAAATGATCTCGGGAATCTCCCATTTCCGGCTGTTGAAGGAATTTTGGGATACCCTGTATACAAAATAGGTCCACCTGGACCCATTCCATTTATTGCAAGAGTAAAATGTCCTCAAAGCTCAATGAAAAATTGTTAACATTTATAAACACGGTAGCCAACAAACTGAAATTACTCCGCGAAAATGCAGACCGACCGGATTTGCAATTCATTAGTGAAAGTCTGATGATCTCGTCGCCAATCTAATCCCTTCGTCTATCTATTCAAAAATCTTCAACAATCCTGCTATTGAAGACGCGACTGTATACAGATACCGTAGAATACATAGGGGAACAGCACAGGTAGACAACCATAATTTTCCGGCGCGCCTCCGCCAGCGAGTCCATGAAAGGCGGATAGCATGTTCTCGCCGATTTCCGATCGGCGTAACACGTGTCGTCATCGTTGCCGTCGACTTTTGTGCAACTGCGGTAGGTTGAAAATTATTACGTGTCTCGGTATACACCTACTACGATGATTTCATCGGTTGATATTCACGGTGTACTTTGATGGTTCAAAGAGTTAGTCACATTGTAACTTTCATAACCTTCTCATAATAAGTATGAAAGAAAAATGTATCATCGAACGCGTTCAAGGACAAAATGCCTTTCCTCCCCTATTGTGTGACGCTAAGGAGGGAAACAGCCACAACCTTCCTCCTCCCATAATCTAGTTTTCTACCTGAATTGCAACAAACTGGAGTGAAATACAAATTTATTTTCTTTCTCAGCATGATTAATTGGTTGGAAATATTATAACAGGATTTTTAAATGCTTTTAGTGTTTCTACTGTTTTCATTTACACCTACGCATCAAATCCGCTGTCTACTCATAGTAAATGTGAATGAAAAATGCATTGCGTGATGTTAAGGAGGGAAACAGCCATAACCCTCCTCCGGCAGGCAGCTAGACAAGTCGCCAATACGATTTCCTCTCGCCGCGCGACGTAAAGGGGGGAAACAGCCAAAACAACCTCTTTCCCCGAAACCCTCCAGTCTCATTGGAATATCGTGTGTCTCATAATAAATATGAATCAATCAATGTCGTCGCAATGATTCTAAAACAGAACCAAATCGGCAGCCAGCTCGACAAGTCGACAAAACGGTTTCCTCTCGCGGTGCAACGTAAAGGGAGCACACAGCCTATTTCCCCGAAACCCTCCAGTCTCATTGAAATATCGTGTGTCTCATAATAAATATGAATCAATCAATCTCATCGCAATGATTCTAAAACAGAACCAAATCGGCAGCCAGCTCGACAAGTCGCCAAAACGATTTCCTCTCGCCGCGCGACGTAAAGGGGGAAAACAGCCAAAACAGCCTCTTTCCCCGAAACCCTCCAGTCTCATTGGAATATCGTGTGCCTCATAATAAGCATAAATCAATCAATCTCATCGCAATGATTCTAAAACAGAACCAAATCGGCAGCCAGCTCGACAAGTCGACAAAACGGTTTCCTCTCGCCGCGCGACGTAAAGGGGGGAAACAGCCGAAACAGCCTCTTTCCCCGGAACCCTCCAGTCTCATTGGAATATCGTGTTTCTCATAATAAGCATAAATCAATCAATCTCATCACAATGATTCTAAAACAGAACCAAATCGGCAGCCAGCTCGACAAGTCGCCAAAACGATTTCCTCTCGCCGCGCGACGTAAAGGGGGGAAACAGCCAAAACAGCCAAAACAGCCTCTTTCCCCGAAACCCTCCAGTCTCATTGGAATATCGTGTGTCTCTACATGCCACCAGACAGACCTCGAGAGCATGATCCCCGGGAACCAGGAAATCATTCGCATCTAAACTCGTAAATGGGAAGAGACGTGTATGTACGCGCTCGTTCGGAGGAACGAGGCGCGATGGTTCGCCGCCGGTAATATCCGTCCCGTCGCCGGCTCGTCGGCCAATGGCCCCGGACTCCATCGAACGAGAGAGCGTACGAATTCTGGCCCGCGTCGCGGATTCTCTCCTCTCTCCATCTCTCTCGAAAACCCCTGAATTTTCCACGATCTCTCGCTCCCGTTATCGAACCGTCCAATCTTCCCCGCGTCGCGATTCCTCCCGTGTCGATATTTCCGGCGAAACTGTGGACGGGAGAGAGAGAGACGAGAAAAAATGGACGAAACAACACGAAACCACCCCTCTCTCCTACCGTCGCGCGCTCGGTTTCCAACCGCCGCTTTGGTAATGAATGTGAGGATCGATCGGAGCGCCACACGGAAATTATCGATTCTTTTCTGGTTTAATCTCGACTCGCGGATATGCATTCACCGGAGCTGATGTATTCGAGGGAGCCAGCGAGTCGGAATCAAATCGAGATACAGCGGTGTCCGGATGAATATCCAACGGTCGCTAGATCAGAAATCGATTCTCGTAATATATTGTAAAGTAGAAGAATTTTTATCTCACCCGAGAGAGAATTAATAATTGCCTGCCACAGCAGCGAAGCTGAAGAAATTAAATCTTGTGGTTTTTATAACACAGTTCACGCTGCCAGCTAGTTTTATCGCTCGGCAGGTTGATCGTTAAAGTCGGTAGAAAATCACTGTTGTCGTCGACAGGAATTCCGTCACTTGTTAAATAGTTTACGATACGCAGGTATACCGATCGTATTAGGCACGTAGGTGGGGATAATAACTCCGTTAATGATAGTGTTTAAGGCAAAGGAGTTCCGACTCGACAGAAGCTTCACCTTCTTCGGAAGGTTTAAATAGTTCCAACGATTAGTGTGTGATTTATGAGGTCAATTCGGGGCCATAGATCCGAACAAGATACAGTAAAAGCTCCTTCGTTGTCCAAAGGCCGGGGGTTTGAGCGGACAGCGACCGTGCCCGGACACTATTTTTGATTTATGACTGCGTCTTTAGTGAAACGGCTAGTTAAATGACAAAAAAAAGCATTCGCAGTCAAAAGCAGTCAACTGTCTGGCTTTAAAAAAACTCCTTATTTCCTTGCCATATTCCTTTCCTATTGTTCTCCGTTCTGCGCGGGTCTAGACAGTCCTGGGACACATCTGGCGACCAGATCCACGCAGGCCTAATCCTCTCGTTGACTGGCAGTGGAGTGGGTAGCCACTGGACAACGATCGTGCCCACGATTCAGGACAACGAAGGAGCGATTACTGTATGTGGTTTTTAGGATCGTCGCGCGAAATAGAAATTGTCTACATCTAGCGGTGGTATACAGTGATGCCAGCGTGGATACCTTTTTTCGCGCATCCGCATCCAAACCAGTAACGTATCTATGATGAAGCGACTATACAGCAGAGCCCCGCGGCAGATATGTATGTATATCGGCGGGGGGGGATGTGCCGGTATAATTGACGGGACGCACAGTGGTTCAAATGTACGACTTAGGAATTCAAAAGTCAAAGAACCAAACATGGAGTAGCCATTTAATACTATTTCTTATATCAACACCCATGTCTGTAAAAGTTAACATCGACAATTTTACTTCTCAAAGTGGCAAGTTGAAAGTAGCAATATGAAAAATTTTATCGAAATAAAGGACATCCTTTTCACCTGTAATTTATTGTTCAGAACGTTAATATTGATTATAATTATAACAGCTATGGTCAGAAGCATTAGGAAGATATAAATAATAAAATGAAACGATTTTTAGGAACTGTTTAAATATATAACGCTTCTCAAGGAAATATTACGAAATTTATGTTTTAAGTTCGTTGTAGGAAAAAGTAATGATTAGACTGAGGATCTTTATGCAAAATAAAAATTGTCTGCATCGATTGCAGTAAATAGAAACTAAATTGAATGTTCTTTCTTCCCTTAATGATTTTAATAAAGGAGAAGTCATATATTGACGTCTTCAATTTTTTCAAATTTTCCAACAATTTCGAATTTCGTCTGCTCAATTTTCCTATCTAGTAATAATACTCGTCCATATTCGTCGTATTCGCGTTAATTTTTGCATAAATCTTAGAAATGGAATATGCAGCTGATGTATAAGCTGCCACTCGTAGTTCCCGTTTAAAATTGGCATAAAAATTTAGTATAAAACTTCTGTCAACATTTAGCGTGTAGATGCTCGGGACGGTTTACGAGGCAAACGACAACAAATGTAGATATTACCACGTTTTCATAATCAAATCATATCAATTTCTTAAAGTTCTGCGTGGCGCTCAAGGTGCCACATTTCCTCGAGAATCGTACTTTTTACTGAGGCTGAAATCGCCGCGCATGCGAGAAAAAAGGTATCCACGCTGGCATCACTGGTGGTATATCCGGACATCACTGTGCTCCGCGCGGGAGAGATCGTTCGTCGAATAAGAAGAGGGGGACGGTTTTGGGTAAATCGTAGAGAAGAAACGCGCGACGGAATCGGTGTGTAATCCAGAACGAGCTGTTCGTCGATCCGGCACAGGATGCGGAGCCGCCGGAAACGCGGCTGAACAGGTGTTTGCGCCAGCTGCGGCTGATCCCTCCGCGCCTCGTCGTTGGCCTCTCATCCCTCTCTATTTTCTCTCTATATATTTGCGTCCCAAAGACGTTAGTCGTTGCTTTGGCGTTTACTAAAACGGTCCAGTTATTCTCGGCGAGGTATCCTGCACGCGATGACATTCCTCGTACATATCTGGGATTTCCTTTTGGGCGACGATGAAGAGGATCGAGGATTGTGCCGCGGTTAGGAGATCATTTTCGGCGTGTCGTACAATTTTAAAAACTCGCAAGAAGAATTATCTTTTCGTCCTGATTGGCTCCCAACGTTCAGTGTGGGAAGCTGGAGGTAGAACCGCGACGTTAGAGGGGTCGTATTTCGCCCGTTAGCGTATCAGAGACTCTAATACGCAGATAAAACGCCGACGCAATCCAGCAGCACACGCCATTGCGTCTCGTTTCGCCTACCACCCCCGAATCCAATACAAATGTCGCACGGATTGCGACGGGATTCAAAGCGTATCGATAACACACACTGAAAAGCCCACGCCGCGCCGCGGCGGTGGCGGCTGTGCAAATATCGAAAACTGCGGTGGAAATTCGGGAAAACGTTGCTGCTCCATTCGGAGACGGCGTCGTAATAGAATTTCGCGTGCTACGCCCCGCCGAACGAATTGGAAACGAGACTAAGGCCGCCTGATGAGAATGAACAGTTTATGAATTATGGATCGACCGTCCGAAAGCGAGAGTGACTCCCGGAATTCTGACATCGATAGCACGCTGTTATTCTAGCTTAAATGACTGCTAATCGTTTTCTGCGAGACGATCACGTTCGTTCTAGTCCTGTACGAAATTATTTGGAACACTTTATTCGTCTAGTAGCCCTCTTCAACGAATATAGACCGTATTCAACTGTATCAAAATTGTGTGAGTACTTGAAAGTATCTTATACTCGCCTAGTCACTGTTTTCTGGAGAAAAAATGTCATCTTCAACTCCACGAGGATTACCCTATGCACCTAGTCCCTCGATTCACTGAGAACTAAATTTCTATTCGATCCAATAAACATTATATGAGAACTTGAAGGCCTCTTTGATTGCTCATTCACTCTATTTATTGGAAACAAATTTTTATTCGATTCTATAAAAATGTATAATACTTTGTAGCCTGATAACATATCATTGTTCCGATCGCCCGCAATGAAACTCTGCTATAGAACTGATCGAAATATCTTCGATGAAGTTCATTATCGAGACCCAATGATAAAATTCTTTTTCAGAATTTATCGAACTCGATAACACACAAACGCCCGACTCAATCGGAAGGAGGATCGCCTACACAGCCAACAAAGTAATTCCCCGCGAAGTTTATCATTGATAATCGATGACGACAGGATTTTCTCGGATGCATCGTTTTCACACGAAAATCCCGACGCTTGCAACGCGTGAATAATTTCGCGAACAGCCCGACAAACGCTCGAATTAGGAACATCCACTCCGCAGAGGAAACGCTTGGTCCCGATTCGAACAATCCGAATCGTCAAGAGGTTCTAACCAGCAGATTTCGAGATTACAATGAAGAGAGCGACGAGAGAGGATGAGAGAGAGAGAGCTCGATCGAATATCGGGGTGACAGAATCACAAAAGCCGGCAAAGTTCATCGTACTAACGAAGCCTGCGCGTTTTCGTGATTAGCGCCTCGATAAATGGACGCGGGACCACCGCCAGGCGCGTGTGCTCGGCCGACGAGCAATTTTCCAAATTTCGCGACCGACAATTCACCGGTCGACGACGCGTCTATCGATGTCATCGAGTGTCCCGGCGAATCGTTCGCGCCGGCAGACGGGCGCAATTGATCGTCGACACGAGGACCACCCACGCTTTTTTCCCCGTGGCATAGCACACGGCCCACTCGCGCGAAAATTTGTTTTCGCTGGCCGACGATGTGTCGGAATTTTCGCCATCCTTCTGCACGACCGTGTTGCGATTTTCATTGCGCGTAGAGAAATCATTTTTTGATGATGAAAATGTGTCAGATATTTATGCAATCCTTCTGCACGCCCCTGTTGCAATTTCCATTACCGTATTTACGTAGAGCAATAATTTTTTGATTATCAAAATGTGTCATGTCTTTCTGCAACCCTTCTGCACGCCCCTGTTGCAATTTCCATTACCGTTTTTACGTAAAAAAACAATGTCCTGCTGATCAAAATGTGTCAGACCTTTATTGTCAGACCTTTCTGCACGCCCCTGTTGCAATTTGCATTGCCGTCTTTGCGTAGAGAAATAATTTCTTGATGATGAAAATGTGTCAGATATTTAGGCAACCCTTTTGTACGCCCCTGTTGCGATATTTATTGCGCGTCTTCGCGTAGAGAAATAATGTCTTACTGATCAAAATGTGTCAGACCTTTATGCAACCTTTCTGCACGCCCCTGTTGCAATTTGCATTGCCGTCTTTGCGTAGAGAAATAATTTCTTGCTGATCAAAATGTGTCAGACCTTTATGCAACCTTTCTGCACGCCCCTGTTGCAATTTGCATTGCCGTCTTTGCGTAGAGAAATAATTTCTTGCTGATCAAAATGTGTCAGATCTTTATGCAACCCTGTTGCGATTTTCATTGCCGTCTTTAGGTAGAGCAATAATTGTTTGCTCAACTTAGTTTAGTAAAATTAAACAATAGCAAGTAGTTCATGAATAGATCAACAGAGAAATAGGTGCTCCAGGATGAGGATAAAACGGTGTTTCGAATTTCTCCTGAGAATTTTTGTCATAAACGAGTCTAGAGTCTAGTGGAACAATCGATACCGGTATTCCCCTTCTCTCCGCGCTCAGACATCCTTATTATCCTTATCGCGAACGCCAGCTTTCGATAGTATAGGAACAGTATACACAGTTCCGTCTTTGTTCCCGTCGTTCCTATAAATATCGACGATATGCTCCCGCAAGATTAATGATCCTATAGGTAACGAGATAGCGACTCTTGGTCAATTGCAGCTGCCTAGAGCTCGAATGCATTCGCAGATTGTGCACTGAAAGTTTCTCTGTTGACTATCCCGGTCCTCTAATGCCTTTGGAAAATTTCCGTGCGCAATCGAGACTTTTCTAAAAAGAAACACCCGCTGTATCTCGAACAAAACGTTAAAAACAAAAGATTGAGAAATCGTGGGCAGCTCTGGATGCCAAATTGAAAAACAATTACCCCAGTTGAATTTTCAAAATTAGAAAAGATAGTAAATGTAGGATATTTCGGTCGGGTTTGATTTGCATGTTCTCTACATCCGAAAAAATTAGTAAGTACCATTTCTATTTTATAATATAGTGTTAGAGTGTGAGCTTTTCATACTCTATGGCGTGACAGTGGCCAATGAGAAGGCGCCCACCGATTTAACAAATCGACTGTGCCTTCTCCGTTGCGCTTTTGTTGGTTGTTGCGACGCCACCGTTTTTTTGTCAGTTCGAGCTCTGACCAGCAAACCGACACGACGTTTTGCTACTCTATTATACATACACTTTTTGTAAAGTATTAAACTATATTTTAAAGTAAAATATAAACGCGTTATTTTCAATATATAGAAATGTGAAATAAGTGTCCGGGTGCCTTGTGGGCGGAAGTGTAAATAGTTGCGCACCTGTTCAACTTGAAAATAAATTCTCCGACGCAACATCCGGCTGTATAAATTCCAAACCTCCGTTCAGCTTGCACGGAGTCGAGCGCCTGAGCACGGTATACAAATTTTCTCCCTCGTCGTCCGGGGCCGTTCAAAAAATATTTGCACGCGAATCCGCGGTCTATAAGAAACAAGACGAATACTGCGAGCGAGATTCGAGCATCTCCGTGAAAACCGCTGGAAACATCGGAAACTCTTTCTCTCCTAAACATTCTCAGCTAATAGCGGCTATTTATAAACCCGGGCGGTAGACCGTCGACGAGAAATTGCAGAGCCCACTTCCGTTCCAAATATCGTAGCGACGGTTTAGAAAAAAAGGAGAGAGAGAGAGAGAGAGAAAAAATGGAGGAAAAAAAACTCGTTCGCGTATAAAGGGTCGCGTCGATTCAACGAGTCCTCGGAAACTGGAGCAACAGTTGCATCGAGCGAGAGAGAGGAGATTAGCCGATACCTTTTAAAACCAGACACGAGCGTCGTTGCCGGCGACGCGACGGTGTAGTCACCCTGGCAAACGAGAGTTTTTCCAACGGATCATTTAGCGGCTGGGTCCGATCTCCGTGATCCCGTGAGGACAGGTGTGCCGCAGTATCGCCGTCGGAAATAATTAACCGGTGTTAACTAGCCGGTGACGACGCACGCGGTGTCTCCAGTCGATTTACCAGCTGAATCGAAAGTCCCGATTTTATTGCGGAATCGCTTTCTGCGAGTCTTCGTTTTCCAAAGTGTTCTCAAAGAAATTTGTCTTTTTTTTTTTATATATTAAGGTTTAACGTCGCATCAACATCAAGGTCATTAGCGACGAACTTCTATTATGTTTTTAGATTTTGTTGAGGTAGTTGATGTCTTTGAGGAATTCAATAGTGTTTTGGGCCGTGTTCTGGTTGATTCCAAATTTGAGTCGTTGGGACGAGAATTTTTGGCATTCATACAGGATATGTTGAACTGCGAGCGAGGTATTACAACAGAGGGGAGGGGTCTGTCTTCTTCGTGAGAAATTCGTGTGTCATCTTACAATGACCAGTTTTTTTTTTTTTTCCTTATTTTACGTCGCTTTTGGAACTCCTATTCAGGGTTATTTCGCGACGGGACCTACAGTTTTTATAAGGTGGGTTCCGAACCACCTTGGGCAGACCAACAATGACCAGTTCTTAGGCGGGAAAGAACGATTCTTTCTTTTCTGCTCATGTGGTCGCGCGGGATATCTTGTAAAAAATTGGTGATTATATTATGGATCTTAGATGGTTTCGATTTCCATGTGTTGTTCCATTCTTCTTTAATTTCTTCTCTTATGTAGTTGATAACTTCTTGGAGTGGGATTTGGGTTGCTTGTTGTCCTGTTTGTAGGGTGGTTGCCTCTTTGGCTCTGAGGTCTGCTTGTGTGTTTCCAGCTATTCCTTGGTGCGAGGGGAAAAATTTGTCTTAGTTTCACCTTACGGATAGTCTATAAATTGCTCCAGCCGCTGCGATACTGAACAAAAAGCGTCCGTCACGATATTCTCGCTGGAAGCACGGAATTCTGGAAAATCGAATGTGAAATTGAGCGCATCTCAAGTACAGCGCCAGGTAATTTTCGAACAAGATTTTCTCGAACAGCATGGCTCCAATCGAAAATCTCCATCGTACATTTTCGCTGCAGTTTTATACAAAGAATCCGTCGGCGTTAATTAGAATGGCGTACATGGTCGCGTTCGGTAGTACAGTAAATTCTCTATAGCCGCAAACGCCTCGGGGGGATTTGTTTGCATCTATTGATCTTGGTCCTACTTTTTTCGAGCTTCAAAGGCCGAGCCGAACGTAGAGAAGGACAGCGCGTGTAACGCGAGACCACGCGCGGGCCTTCGAGCTGTGCCGGCGACTGCGACTCTCCGCGTCTCTTTCTTTCATATACGCTGTCCTTCCTTGCGTTCGAAACTCTCATCGTCAATTAAACCACTAAATTCAGTTCATATTATATCGTGTTTGGTATCATTTTGCATTAGAAAAATGCCAGGAATATGTTGGTGAAAGTCCCATGAAAAAATAATGGAAAATAAAGAAGATAGAATTTTGGTATAACGTTATGATGACTCACGGGCGTTTGAACTGTGCCGACGACTGCGACTCTCCGCGTCGAGTTAGTAGTGGTTCACATCGATATACCGAGCCGAGATCAGTGTATTGAGGTGGAGGGGATATTTCATTTGCGATTATCGTACATGCCCTGTTTGCGA
>KB640417.1:497162-516059 GCA_000346575.1 Lasioglossum albipes | reverse complement strand
ACACCGATATACCGAGCCGAGATCAGTGTATTGAGTTGGAGGGGATATTTTATTTGCGATTATCGTACACGCCCTGTTTGCGACTATAGAGAATTTACTGTAATCGCGGTTGAAGAGACAGCCTGAACGGGGTGTGACTGGTTTATCGTTATTCTTTCATCGGTAGGCGAGTCTTGTTCGATTAATCGTTTATTAAATCGGCGTACGAGGCACGTTGCACCGTTGTTCGATTCTATTTTCGAAATGACCGTGCGCACCGATATCCCCTAGCACCCCCTGGTGCCTCGCCCCTCTGTCCCCGGGGCTCTGAAACAAAGTTATTGACACACGGACACGGGCCACACGGACGCTGCTTGTCAGCGTCGAACAAAGACGAGAGAGAAAATATTGTTCGAGCTGTTCGGTGAACCGCGGCGAGTCGAATCGATTCGCGTGGTCGGTTCGTAAAAACGTCACCGTTCTGGGAAGAACAAGCCAGTTTCAAAGGGTACTCCCAGCTTTCCGCCTGGCCTGTGTCCTCTTCGATCGCGCGATAAAGGATTATTACGTTATCGGGGCGAGCGCGACGGTGAACGGATCTATCTTTCTCTCTTTTTATGACCCTCTCTCTTTTAGACTCTTTCTCTCCCTCTTTCTCTCTCTCTCTCCCGCTTTCTGTCTTCGCGTGTCTCTCTTCCACTTCTCTGTCGGTCAATAAAACATCGCGACCATGTTTTACGACGGACCGTCGAGCGTGTTCGCCCTTTTTATACGGGTCGATAGTTCACGGTACGAGGACGCTGACGGATTCCGGCTGCCCCCCGACCCTCCGCCGCGAGGAATCAGTTAACGGGGACTCCGCCGTGTCCCATTTTCGATGATACCCGAGATCCATCCGGGAAACACTTACGAATTATTCACGGGAAACACCGCCCTGCCCGTGCAATTCCAAATGCGCCGTCTCCTTTTCTGAGAGATTTCATCGACCATAACTTTGCAAGCGGTGCACGCTTTTCGATAAGAAAATTGCGAGGCCCTTTCAAATGGTACAAGAATTTTTCAACTACCTCTTGTAGTTTCTGAGAAAAAAAATCTCAAAAATTTTCTGCGATTGATAAATATTTTTATAGAAAGACGTTACGAGGTACGCCTCAAAATATACTCTATCCAAAACGGAAACAGGCTTTGAATAAGATCGTCCACTTCTCGAGGAGAACATTCCCAAAAATCACTTTTATCCGGTTCCACAAGTAATATGAACCAAGATCAACACTAAACGAATTCCGTACAATGTTGAAATAACAAGATCATTTTCGACAATGTCGTAAAAATTACATCGAATTAATTTATCTTAAAGCGAAATAGCTGATAAACTCCTTTCTTTTAAATTTTCACTAGACCGCTTCCATAATTATCGGCACATTTAACTGCGTATTAGAACCTGTCTTTCCGTTAAGAATCCATGAAACTCGTGTGTCCAGGACCAGGTGGGAGTACGATCCGTTTCGAGTCATTGCGAATTCATCGGTGACACGTGGAGCACACCCACGAGCCACCTTACCTGAACCTTCTCGTCGGTGAACCTGGGTGGACTCTGTGAAGAGGTGATTATTAAAGCATCGAGTACGGTGGTAGAAGCGTCTCTTCGGGCTTGGGATGAATCTTTGACGATCTGTGCTCGCCTGATCTTTTGTACGGTTTGGAATTCGGATGGGTTTCGTTTCGATCATGCACTCTTGCTTCGAGAATAAGAATCGTCCCTTTCGAATAGAGATCCCCATTTCACGTATATTTAAATACACGTATTCATTTTTAGGATACAGTTACTAATTTTCGGAAGCAAAATATGCGTATACAGGGTGTCCCAAAATTCCTTCAACAGCCGAAAATGGGAGGTTCCTGAGATCATTTGAAGCAACATTATCCTTTGCAAAAATGTTATCCGCGGCTTTGTTTAGGAGTTATTAACGAAAAACACGGACCAATCAGAGCGCGACCTAGACGCGAGTTGACACAGTCGGCCAATAGACAATTGGTGCGCCTAAACAAAGCCACGGATAACATTTTTGCAAAGGATAATGTTGCTTCAAATGATCTCAGGAACCTCCCATTTCCGGCTGTTGAAGGAATTTTGGGACACCCTGTATAATTTGTGAAACCATAGTATCTAGCGGTACATAAATTACTACCAATGTTCTAAAAATTATACAAGTTTTGACTTTAAATACACGTGAAATACTAACCGTTGTACTTGAAGTGACACGCGCCAAAGTACTGTTATGCTGTAATACCCTTCCCGATAAGCTTCTAAACAAACTTCATCTTTGCCTTTTACCCAAAAGCTGACTCAAATGTTTGGCTAGACTAGGAACAGCAGAGTTACGTGTCCAGTGACACATTTTAGACCAAAGGTCCTTGTAAAGAATCTATTGTATAAGGAACCCTCTCATTGAGTCGGGCTCACTTCCGAGCCGTCAGTTATGTTGTAAGAACGTATAATTTCTGTAAAAGCGTGATTTTCTTGTGGACAATCCGTTAGCGTGGCCTACCCAATAAACTTCAAGTTATCAAGAAGAAAAAGGATTATTTCTCGATGGAACCCCATCCTTTCCTTCTTCACGGCATAACAGTACGAAAAGTACCGAAAATGTTTTCCCATTGATGCTTCAAACGTTTCCCGTTCCGACGGATTTTCGTAGTACAGTAAATTCTCTATAATCGCAAACAGGGCATGTACGATAATCGCAAATGAAATATCCCCTCCAACTCAATACACTGATCTCGACTCGGTATATCGGTGTGAACCACTACTAACGCGACGCGGAGAGTCGCAGTCGTCGGCACAGTTCAAACGCCCGTGAGTCATCATAACATTATACCAAAATTCTATCTTCTTTATTTTCCATTATTTTTTCATGGGACTTTCATCAATATATTCCTGGCATTTTTCTAATGCAAAATGATACCAAACACGATATAATTTGAACTGAATTTAGTGGTTTAATCGACAATGAGAGTTTCGAACGCAAGGAAGGACAGCGCATCAGAAAGAAAGAGACGCGGACAGGTGCCGTCACATCGACGGTTGCCGTGGTGTCTCTTTACACGCGCTGTCCTTCTCTACGTTCGGCTCGGCCTTTGAAGCACGAAAAAAGTAGGACCAAGATCGATAAATGCAAACAAATCCCCCCGAGGCGTTTGCGGTTATAGAGAATTTACTGTATGTATTTTTTAAAAACCCAGAACAGTGGAGAAATTAGTCGCGAACATGAGCGACCCAGTATGCAGAAGTGTCGATAAAAGTAAGATCGCTTCGAACTGGATCGAACATATACAAAAAGCAAAGAATCGTCAAGCGCAAGATATCTACCGGAGCAGCCTTCGAAATACGTGCTTTATCTGGCAACTCGAAACAAGCAAGCGGCATGTATGATCAGCCATCTTGCTAAACTTTCGGCAACCAGGTTTGCTTGTACAGTACGCCATAGCACTCGCGCGTGTCGACACATGTACAGGCTGGTTTTACTTTTTTGTTGTTATCTCCAGCTTCTTTTCCCCCTTGTAAGCACAACTAATTTCTGCTTGAAAGTCCGGTTTAACGTCGGTCATACGACTGCGCTTCGTCTTTTATGATCCGCTTTTACAACTTCTGCCGCTCGTGCTATTCACGATCTTATCATTGTAAACGTGTAGGACGGGCGACGGTTGTATGCTATTATTAAATGTAAACAAAATTCCATGGAACTCCCGCGTGGCTTTCCGATCCTCAACGTCACGGTGTCGATATGCACATGGTAAACATGGTAAACACATACAGAGTTTACGTTCTTATAGTTGCCACTCCCTTTTACTGTGGATTCTTGATAGCTGTGTCAATGGAGGCATTCATTCGATCACAGTAGCGACAGTTTCTCTGCCGATGGAGAACTGTTTCATTATAACCAAGAAGTGTGTTAGACAATATCATAATCTTTTAGAGAATTCAATAGTTTTTCGAAATACCTTTTAAACATCGTAGACAACTGAGATACCATCCTTTGGGAGATCGACGACAATTCTGGAATTAAGAAATAGTTTTCAACATAACAATCGTGTAGCTTTGAATAAAGTTACACCGTATAACATTTTCAAAAAATCCTCGTCCACAGCAAAGAGTAGCTACGAAATCCACACAAACTCTCATTCTCGAAGAATCCGAATGCAATCCCGAAAATCTTCCGAAATGGACCGAATGAACTTTGTCGAGGACCTCCCAGGAGCTTGCAACCACGAAATAAGGAGCATCGATCGGCGCAGTGAATAATAACAATTATTATTGTCACGTTAAACAGAAGCAGAGCCAATAATTACTATCTCGCTCGTATAGGTATAGTACTTAAAAAAAACATTTGAATCGCTTTGTAAAACTATCTGTTTAATATTTCCATTATTTTTAACAACTTGTCATCTTTCAGATAACCTGACAATTCCTGTCTCCCAATGACTCTACCAGCAACATCTGTTTTTGATTTACAAGCAAACTTACCTGCTTATTTAAAATACCACAGAACGTTCCCTCCAACCTAATATTTACAATCTCAAAACTAAATTTAGTATTCCAAGCATAAAGAAAGGTGTCGGCTACACTAGCAAATATTTATTTAGTATTAAAGTGTTTATTTCATTCAATAAAAACTTTTTAAAAACCACGCTTATATTAAAATGCACTAAAAAGGAGAAAATAATTTTTTTCAGCGAAATGATTAAGAATATTTTTCCCCTAAATTTTAAGAAATTAGTTCAAAATTTCTTCCATTATAAAATTTGTGCCGGAATAGATAGAAAAATTTAATGTCAATTTAAATAAAATCAGGGAGCACCCACGAGGATTACGTCAATATAGTTTAGCGCTCCACGCTTTTATTTTTATAGTCACTAATGTCATGATTTTATTTAAATTTACATTAAATTTTTCTATCTATTCCGACACTAATTTTAGAACAGAAGAAATTTTGAATTGCTTAAAATTTTGGGGAAAAATATTATTAATCATTTCACTGGATTCGGTACTTTATGGAGAACCAGGAAAAAAACTATTTTCTCCTTTCTAGTGCGTTTTAATATAAGCGTGGTTTTTAAAAAGGTATTTTTATATATCATTTTATTTTCTACTTTTATTGTCATCGGAAGCAAGAATGTATACAAAATATCAGCAAGATTGGACTATGGGAAGAGGTTTAAAATTCGATCACAAGATTTGACGCATACAACAACAACACGGCAAGTTAATATAAGCGTGGTAATAATTTAAGAAGTAGTTTAACCCTCATCCGTCCCTCATTTCACGAACTGAATCTGTCCCTCGGTGTCAAATTGACACAGTGATACGAAAAATCGATAAAATAACAAGTTAAACAATTACTTTTCGATGTTTTTTTCCTTGAAATTGAGGAGTTAACATTTACATTTTAGGTTTTTGCAGTTATATGTTTCGCATTAAAAAAATAAAAGTCACCAAGTTTCGAACGAATTTACCTACAAATAACAGAACAGTGTAACTTATTTCGGGAAAACTGTGTCAAATTGACACGAGGGACGGATGAGGGTTAAGAAGAAACAAGAAGGTAAAAAGCGGCATGCCCGTATTATTAGTTTGTATAGTTGTAGCAAATGTTGTAATAAATCTCTTATGAGATTTCCTCAATAAAAAAATTTCCAGGCGGTCGAGTCAGATGGTTCATCGTGCACGTGGCCGTACGTGTAGCGAATTGGAATCGCGCGTAGTTAGCCAATGAGAACAACGAAGACAGAGAGAAAGACGGTAAGAGGTGGGATTCAGGGAACAGAGGGAAGCAAAGAGAAGATCGACGGGAGGACAGAGACGCGAGGATCGAGGAAAGAGAGATGGATCATCACGAGGAAGAAGCGACGCGACGCGGGGAGAGAACCCAGTGTGAGTTGTCGCGTTTATTTTGAGCCGACGAAGGCTAAATGCCGGATTGCGCGGTCGCAAATTCCCAGCGATTCGACGGCCTTTTCTCCTCTCTCTCTCCCTCTCCATTTCCTCTCTCCTGGTTGTTGTCTCTGTTTCCTCTCCTCTCGCTCGTCGATGCACCGTAATCACTCTCGCCATTCTCATTTTCTCTTTGCCCGTTGCCCGACACCCATCGCTCGTTAATTACCGATTTCATTAGCTTATAACCCGCCGGGAGATAGACTCGATCGATTACCGGGAAAATTCCGCTTTCAACCTGAGAGAGAGAGAGAGAGAGAGAGAGAGAGAGAGAGAGAGAGAGGGGGAGAGAGCTCATTCGCAACCCTAACATGCAAATATGATCTTACGTTTATGGGTTCCTTTAGCACATTCTGGGATTAAGTTTCATTTTCAAGAAATGTATGATTTGATTAAATTTAAAGTAGTGTAGAAAATTTGGGTGGATTTAAGATCGTTGATATTATTGTGCGATACGGTGAAATTCTTTATGGGTTGTGGGGTGGAATAGGTCTAAGATTTTAGGGGATGTTTAACCTGGACGGGTTTCTTTTTAGCACATTCCTCGAATTAAGTTTTATTTTTATAAAATGTATGAATTGATTAAATTTAAAGTAGTGTAGAAAATTTGGCTGGATTTAAGAACGTTGATATTATTGTGCGATATGGTGAAATTCTTTATGGGTTGTGGGGTGGAATAGGTCTAAGATTTTAGGGGATGTTTAACCTGGACGGGTTTCATTTTAGCACATTCCTCGAATTAAGTTTTATTTTTATAAAATGTATGAATCGAGTGAATGGAATTTTAAATATTGTGGTACATAAAAATTGACAGGATTCAAGAACGTCGATATTCTGTTGTGTGAAATTATTGAAAAAAGGAATTCTATATGGGTTGTGAGGGTGGAATGGGTCTGAGAGATGTTTGACCTGACTTGAGGGGAATACATTCCAGAAATAAAATTCGTACGAGCCACAATTTGATGCTCGAGTGAAATTTTCACGTATCAAGGGGTAGATAAGGAGTTTGCTAGGTAAGGGTTGATTGCTTTAGCTGAGTGGACGGATTGTCGGGCAACTGTGTGCGATCTATCCAGCTTGTCCACCCTTGCCGGTGGTTTGCGCCCTATTTATTTTCAATGGAAATACGGTGTAAATGCTAAAGTGCTCCAGGCTGCTATACTCTGCAACCCTAAACTGACTTAACGTCACCCTGAATCGGGACGCTATCCAGTTCACGGATTTTGCTGTTGCGACACACGCATTTTCTATTCTCAACCCACTAAGCTCTGTATTCTCTTGTGCATCGATAGAGCAACAATCTTTTTATACTTTTCTACAATTGAGAAATGTCTGAGACGATGCAAGAAACTGTGTTCTGCTAGCTTACTTTGTACGAAACGAATTGCGAAAGTGCAAATTTGCAGAACGATAAGTTTGCACAGCAAACGAGTTAATTTGTGAGTCGACGTTTGTTCGTCGGACGACGCGAGTTAATGGACAAGTTGTTTATTAAACATCTCACGTCACTAAATGGACTCTACAAGGTGCAGCGTTAAATCTTTCTGTACTACAGCACACTGCCATATAACGCGATGAAGAAATTGTTTAACATTACTGTGTACCTACATCTTCCGTGGCAGTAAGTGTATGTACAGTCGTTTTACACAAGCCTTTTTAGTAACCTTCTCAAACAAGTTTCTGCTCGCGTTAGACGGGAGTCTACCGTGTTTTAAATTCCATTTACCGAACATCCTGATATGTAATCGTATAAAATTCGCGGTGTATCGATCACAGCGACCTTCGCGTTACGGAGATTGCATTAAAAGAGAAAGTTTGAGCGCGGTTGCTATGCGCGACGAACTAAAATTTCATCCAAGGATCGTCGAACGCGGATAGTCGCGAGGCAGACTGCGCTAAGGAGAGCAAGATCGGCGAAAGACGAGAACGCGGAGAGCGACGACGACGTGCAAGCTAAACCGCGATACCATCTTCCCGTTGAATCACAATCGACAAACCCAATGACTCGGTTCCATTGACACTGACACACTGACATCGTTTCGCTGTACGACACAACCTTCGAAAGCCGCGTTTCGTTCGACGCTCGAGCTGCGCTAATCTCCTTGAACGGATTGACAGAGGCTGCTGCCACCGACTGCTAACTCGGCAGACGGAATCGTCGATTCAACAGACGCATTCTGCTTCCACCATCTCTCTGCCGTAAACATTCGACAAACTTCGTTTTTCAAAGCAAACGTTCTTCGAAATTAGCTTATTCTAAGAAAGCAAAGAGAACACCAAACGATTTCTTGTGGAAAAATATATTTTGCTCAAGTCTTTCCCCAATAAAAAATATTGTGGGAATGGCTTTCTGTGGGTACGCTACTCTAATAAATTTTGTACCGTATATACTTTATCAGTATCCTGTATTTAATTTACAGTGACCATTAATATTCGATAACTTTCTTAATATTGGATCGACTGGAACTCTTTTGGGGAACTAGAGCAACTAGTTTACTGCAGGATGTCAAAAGAAATTTTTTCATAAATTGCAGCTGGTCAGAATTGTAGAGAAAATATTAAAAGTTGCATTTTACTACTTTTCTATGTGGGTTTATATTCTCTGCAATTCCGACAACTTCTTGTCACATCGTGTATAGCACGCACAAACCAATTGTTCTATCTTCTCAAAAAAGTTCAAATCGTATGGTCCAATATTTAAGAAGTTATCGACGTTTTCACAGTGTTATGTTGAATCGCTTGAATTTGTCGAAGGAAAATATAAGTACTGCATCTTAATTTCAATAGCTACATTATAGAACACGTAAAAATTGTAAAAATTTCCTTCAATGTCAAAATTATTGAAGAATATAATTAATATCTGACTGAATTGACATAAAGAAAACAGCGCACAGCATAAAGATGAAAATAGTACCATCGTGCTTATGGTACCATTGAATTCCAACAGATGCAACTTTGTGCAATTTCGCGCGCGATCCCGCTTGACCTTGGACGACCTTGAACGCAGCGAGGTAGCCATAAAAAAAGAAAAGTATAAAACTGTGCAGACAAGCGGGAAACGAGGTCTCCATCGTGCAAGATTTAAGTAGGTTGTCGCTTCACGGCGCGATATTCAAATATTATGGGTGGCTCGGTGGCTCGTTAAATATTAAAGAGTATAATATTGGCTTTACGGCCTTCGGAGCGGGGCGAACGTTTCCTAAAGGGAAGCGACGACTGCGAAAATTCCCGGTGTGCATTATTAATTCGATAAATATAACGAGAATCGATCGGTCGTCGTAAGAAACGTCGCTCTCCGGTTGCTTCGACGAAATACTTCTCTTTCCATCATTCTCGAAGGTATCCGAGAATTTGACTACCGGGAATGATGCGACGTAGCACACCGGGTCGATATCGCGGGGGCGGTTTTACAGAGAAATTGCCAGAATTCGGCGAATATTCCGAGGCTGACCTAAATTAATGGCGCGGCTCCAAGTAAATATGAAAACAGTGATTAAGGGACGCTAAACTCTTGGAACTGACGGGAATTATCTAGCGGATCGTATCTCCCTGAGAATAGACACAATTAATTGCGAATCCCTTCCTACTTCTCTCTTCTCGTGAACGAAACTTCTTGCTTTTACCTTCGCCCATTACAAACCGTGCCCGCGAATTCGTTATTGTACCGCCTGTTTCGAACAGCGTTCTCCGCGAAAGAATGGAATCGCGGATAAATCAGAACACGGTGGACAGTTTAATCTAGACCTCGTTCTACCGCTGCGGATATTACGGATCTCGCGGGACAAATTCATTAATTAATGTTTCTGCTACCCACTTCCTGTGGTAAGAGAGAGATTGCTGATTTTTCAGGCGCCGCACAGTGGGTAAAATCGACGTTCTAGCTGTTCACGCCTATTTCACCATTATTTCAATACATAAAGACCAAATTAAATAGGTCGTTGGATTCGTCTTGCCGTCAGCTATAACATTATTGAATAAAAAATATATAGTTATAAATAAATAATGAAGGTGACCACAATTTTTTATTGAAAAAATTTTTTTGGAAATTTTTTGTATTGATATTTGTAAAAGACTGTGTACTGATTACTTTTTGTAGGAAACATTTTTTTATCACACCACTGGAAATGTCTGAAAACTCGCATGAATAATGAATAATATTTGAAAACTGGGTGTCCAAATTCATAATCACCGACCCGAAAAATCCCATAGTATCAATTTTGAACTAAATTGTAGTACTCCTTCCCATTTTGGCCACGATTTCGATCAGGCCACGATTTCGATCGAACTCACCACTGTGCGCGTGTCACGCGACGCTTTAAACTATCACAACTTCGGAGTTGGGATTAGTTGGGATCTAAATTTTGCACGATCTTTTAGAGGAGATCTTGCCGAAAATGTTCCACTTTGTTAGAACACACGAATCGACACGAATGACAACTTTATCCCTTGTCAAAGGTGGAAAACTTGGACGATTTTCCTTAGTTGACTAAATATTATTTTTTATAATAAATTACGAACACTGATGTTTAGTTCCCGGTGCGTTATCAACATAGATATACATTCTTCATATAAAAAAAAATTGGTCACTTAATCTTCAGTAGGTTTTCCAGAAAATCATTATGAAGAAAAGGAATTTTTTCGGTGATAAATCGTATCTGAAAAAGTTTGATCTTTGAACGTTCATTGTAACGAGAGTTTTTAATAGCTTTAATTAATATTATCGTTTTCGAATGTAATAGACATTTAAGAAACATTGTGCATTCGTTAAAAATCGATATGAGGACTTTGAGTTTTTAGCCCGTGAACAGCTAGAACGTCGATTTTACCCACTGTGCGCCGTATCGTGTTCTTTACAGCTACAGCGATTAAAACGTCTTTAATTTTATTTCAGTTAAAAACAAAGGCGTAACGTTTGTTAGACTTTGTTCGAAATCTTCATGACGATTGTGACTCGTTAAAACAAGTCTGTATGGATTAATTCTGCATAAAAATTCCTCAGCACGCAACCCTGAATCGTTGAAGTAATTAGTCTGCGCGAGCAATCTTCGATAGTACTCGAAAAAGGAGCCACTCGAGAACAGTGCTAGTCGTCAAAGAGGTTCTCGCTCGAAACTTTCACCGTTCGTTTAAAAGCAGCACGTGCTCAGACGAACCGGGCGCGAAAATGAGCGGCGGTCTCTTTGAGACCGGTTTACAATGGATCATGTTCGAGTCGTTCGTCCGATGGAAAAACAGATTCCGTTTAGCTTGTTCAAAGTAATTCCGTGCGCTGGCCGTTGTTCTCCGGCTTTGTTTATCCGGGATTCAAAGAGGAGGATATCGACGAAGTGGAGAAGCGAAACAAACAAAAGAATAACAAAATAGAGAAAAAGAAGAAACTAGTGGACAGAAAAAACTTTTCGAATTAGTCGATCGACCAGCAGACTGGCGTAACCCGGTCAAAGTTCAAGAACGAACGGTCGCCGGTGCTGTTCCGGCGCGATTTTTCACGTCTAGGCTTCTAGATTCTACTTGGAAATTTGAGTTCGCGAGACAGAGAGAGAGAGGACTGCGCCTTTCTTATCCGCTGTCGATAGCGATTACGTAACGTTCGACGTAAAAAGAGAATGAGACACACTCTGGAATCTTCCTAGAATATTTGACAACCTCCAGCAGAAGATAATAATCGTTCCAGGGAACGTTAAACACCGTTCGATCGGCCGTCCGTGGGTTTAACATCCGATATCCGGTATTTAACAGTTCCTCGTAATAGTAAACTTAATCTGGGAACTCTGGGAAGCTGACAAACCAACGCGATTTTTGGTAAAATTGCTTCAAAAAATGCTTTCAGTGAATCCAAGGATCATTTGCAACCCGGAGGTCGAATATTTAGTGCGGAGACGATCAAATATTTTCACATATTCAAATTCTCAAGCATGGTCCATCGGCCCCACGACATTTTTTATTGATTTTGTGTGCAAAATTTTAAGTCGCTCATTGATAGGTAATATGAAGGTATACACTCTAAACTTTTTTAAAAACTTGGTTTAAAAAGACGATCGTTCAAGCAATTTATATAATGCATCTCAATATATTTCTTTAGATAGTAATGCTTTGACATTTCGAACGACACGTCCGAACTAATTGAACACGTCTGACACGTCAAGTAAAGCCACTACAGTTTGATTCATAATTAATGTATGTTTCCATTCGTTGAAAAAGATTCACGAGGTACTAGACGAATAAAGACTGAACAAATAATAAAGTACAGTATATGCTCAACTGATTAAAACTGTTCGAAAGAGAAAGAATGAAAAAAAATTCCGAAAAATTTAATAACCCAGTTACATTATTATCAGCTTATCTTAACATATTTCTTTAGACAGTAAAATATACTGACATTTCGTTCGACACGTCCGAACTAATTGAACACGTCTGGTGCATCAAATAAAGCCACTACAGTTTGACTTATAATTAATGTATGAAAAAGATTCACGAAGTGCTAGACGAATAAAGACTGTACGAATAATAAAATACAATATATGTTCAACTGATTAAAATTGCTCGAAAGAGAAAGAATGAAATTGCTAGACTGCGAATTTTATGGATTTACAAGAGAAACGAGTACAAGATGAAACAACAAAAAATCAGAAAAATTGAATAACCCAGTTATATTATTAAGAGCTTATTAAAATGATTAGTATACTTATTTCACTTCAATCCTCGTTTCTCTGACGTAGAATACTGTTATCTCAAATGAAGATTCGCAGGTGTCACGAGACCTAGTGACGCGTTAAACATCGACGAATTCAGACTCGAGAATGACGTTTCGCGTGATCAAAGATTTCTCAATGATCTTCTCATCGGAACGTCCGTCCCCTTGCTCGTCATTTCCTTGTGCACGGTTAATGAAATCGCGTAAACGTTGCGGAGAACACACAGCCGGCGAAGTGGGGAAATTTGCGTCACGGTTTTCGTCGGATCGTTCACGTGTCCGGTTTGCCCGTTTCGCCACGGTCTCGCGTACGATATCGTCGATCGTTTATCGAGGCCGCTCTTACGCTCGTTTAGACACCGCGGTCGTGGTAAACACGCGACAAATTCGCACGCGAAAAGAATCTACTGCTTTTTTCCCCTCCCGTCCCGTTGTTTATCGGCGTTCTCCTTTACGTCAATCTGGCCGTCCGTTCGATTGGACTTGCACGCATCTTCTCACCTAGTCTCCCGCTTTGCTGTGTACGTTCCAAACAAAAAAGATGCCGCGAAGAAAAAAGAAATACGAACACTTCTTCCGCTTCCTGCGACCGATCCAGACATTTTCCATTTTGCGTAAATCGTTAGACTGCAGATTTTTATGCAGAAGAAAAAATCTCTACATTAATTGCAAGTTACAGGAGCTGCATAGACATTTATTATACTTTAACTCGAAAATGAACCATTTCTTCCTCGCGATCTAGAATAATTTCATTCTATGTTAACCCTCATCCGTCCCTCATTTAAAGGAACTGAATCTGACCCTCGGTGTCAAATTGACACAGTGATACAAAAAATCGATAAAATAACAAGTCAAACAGTTACTTTTCGATGTTTTTCTCCTTGAAATTGATGAGTTAACATTTACATTTTAGGTTTTCGCAGTTATATGTTTCGCATTAAAAAAATAAAAGTCACCAAGTTTCGAACGAATTTACCTACAAATAACAGAACAGTGTAACTTATTTCGGGAAAACTGTGTCAAATTGACACGAGGGACGGATGAGGGTTAATTTCTTTCTTTGTATGGATATCAAATTGATATAAAACCTGATACAATACGTAAATGTTTAGTAATTGATTAGATACAAACATACTTAATACCAGAAACAATATTTTGAATAACGGTGCAGTAACTTTTGGTGGGGTTAATAATTTTAATATGTCGAAAGTAATATTCTTTCGAATTCTCTAAACGATTCCATTGTTTTGTATATCTCATCTGGTCATTTCTCTAGTAAATGCACAAAGTTCGCAACGATCACTGTACTTCAATAACGAAATAATATTCTTCCAGCTTGATTAAATTAAACGAACACGTTTCTGAAATCAGCTTTCTGTGAAATAAAGGCAGATATGGTACTTCGGAGAAAATTTGCTAAAGAATCAATGGAGGCTTAGGATTCGTTGGCATAACCTCCGTTTATCCAGAAGACCCGACGAGAATGTCAGCGGACCGTGCGTGATGTGGAACAGGTCTCGGCAAACGTGTCTGTTCATCACTCGCCCTTTCTACTTACTGCGATCACGAACGTCTGCGTAAACGCGAGCCTCCGAAGTCGATTTTCTCGGGAACACGAAACCGTATTCGCGACTCTATTTACTACAATTTTTGTATTGACGTTTTCATTCTGCGCATCGGTGTTACCGATTCATTGGAACGTGTTATTAATAGACCGCGGATGTTTGTGCTACATGAACAATGAACATTGCTGGCGAGCGTAACAAACAGCGTAGAAAAGTGTCGGATCCACAGTCTGCAAATTGATGTTCGTCAGGAGACGATTCATTTCGTGGAACATTCTTTGCACGTAGGGTAACTGCGCCAGTGAATAAACGGGCACCAGTAAATGAACGCTATTGTATATTTCAACAAATTTTAAGCCTAAGACTAAGAATGCAGTGTTCATTAACTGGTATTTTTTATATTTTTTATTTAACGTTTAATAAAGAAAAATAATAATAATTTCATTTTATTTGTGTTCATTTATTTTTGACAAATGAAGTATAGGGAGCCATTCGGCATATATGAGATTCCTTTAATTCACATATTTTTTAAAAAATAAAATATCTTCCTGAACAATTTCTTAAATGTTCATTCACTGGTGCAGTTACCCTACTCTCTGCCACACAATGAACCTCGCAAAATGAAAATTCCTGATAAACGAGATTCGATTACAATTATTTCGTGAAACGCGATTTTTCCCAGCTACTGTTCAACTACTCTTTCACCATTGCTTCCGGTAAATTGTTCAATCGTTGAAAAAGCTGCGGTGTTTTCAGAGAAAATTGAAACTCGGCAAGCGAAATAATAAGGAGTTATTATTGTTGTTATCAACATCGGTGAACGGCGACGCTCCGAGGCGAATTTTATCGTGGCTCGGCCGCTCGTTATCACCGATTAAGCCTATTATCGGCGGCTATCGCGGCTCTAATCTCGGTACAAAATACGGTGTTGTTACACTCGGACTCGACGAAGCTTCTCGACGATACTATGAACCCGAACAACCATAAAGACGACGATTTCCGAGCTTCCTCTTTATTGCTTTCGCTCGGAATTTTACCATAAACTCGGTGAACGATTCGTTTGAGCCTCTCTCCGTGCTTGTCGGAACAGAATCGCTTTGTTTTTTAATAACACTTAATAACAATCAATCTGCAACCACTGATTTCAACGATCAATTAAACTCGAAAGGATTTTCTACTGTGGCGATTTCTAGTGCGCAGATTCCGTGCGATTATGACGTTGCAATTAAGTAAAATGCAGTTCCTGTTGCATTGCGCATCTTTATGCAAAATAAACATTATCTACATCAACTGCTGAGGTCGAAATTTCCTGCTGCAATAATGAAAAAAAAACCGCATAAAATCATTAGAATGGATTGTCATTGCAATGCAAATCGAAATGCAGTTCATCGATCGCTGTTTAATCGGTTGATTACCGCGTAACTTTTGTAGGAATTATCGAAGCTGCTCCTAAGGAAGTCTTTTTCCATTCTCCGGTACGAGAGTGATGACGTAGGTTGGCGATGATGATCGATGACGGTCCCCGTTTCGAATGATTCATATTCCGATGAGAAAGACCCGGTTTCAGACACGTTAGAAAAGTTTCCTGGTTTCGGTCGCCTCTAAGAATATTCTTTCCTGCGTTTCGCGTTACACAACCAGGAAAGACTTCCGCTGCCAACAATGCATTGACCTAATAGCTACTAATAACAGTTCTGTGCTTGGATTTTGACACAGTTTACACAACTGTATACGTGGTTGACCTACGCAACGTGCTCCTGTTTCAATAACCACTTCCAAAATCAATTCAAATGACGAATTCGGAAAAATAGAAACTTGTATGGAGATCCTCATTCGTGAACGATCGACAATCTACCTATTAGACCTCGAACAATAATAACGACGAGAATTGTTCTTAGCGTCTGTATCCTAACAATTAATTTTCACACTTCAGAGACGTTTCTACTCGTCACCCTCGCCATAAAGGATCTTCTAATCGTTGAAACAAATGTGTCTCTCATTCCGACGTTCCAAAGATAATTAGCAAAAATGCGAACACGTCTGCGGATCCTCCTCCGCTTGTATAAAAGCCCAACAATGTATCGATGCCACAAATAATAAAAAGATTGTCCCAGCGTCCACGTTGAATTTACAATTTGCAAGTTTTTCGAAAGCCGAGGAGAGCACTGAAAATTTCGAATGTTCAGTGTGATTGTCACAGTGAACAGACCCAGAGAGCATAAGTTCGAAGCTGTTAGGTCAAATCGTGTGGCGCGTGCACGCGAGAGAAACGCGGCATCGTGTCGCTGTTCTGCGACGCAGAACGGCCGATGTTTTCGACACGAGATGATGTTTCTCGGGCCAGTGGACGGCCATTTTTAAAAGGAAACCAAGGCTCTTTGGTAGCAGCGCTCTCTGTCACTTACGTAATCCGAAGTTAGCGCTCGGCTCGACGGCGACGGCGAGCAAAACGGACAGGACAGGAGAGGAGAGGAGAGAAGAGAGCGCGAGAGTGGAACGGAACGTTCGCCGGAACGGAGCGACAGACAGAGAGAAAGAGCGAGACCGTTTTTCGCGTCAGATAGACCGGATGACGATCGTCACGACCGTAAAATTCTTACCTCCCCTCCCTGCCCCTCTTTCTCTCTCTCTCTCTCTCGTGTTTTGACTCACCTCTCGCCAAAATCTACCTGGCGAAAATTGGGACGCTACGACCGAGATATCGAAAAGGAAATCCCCCAACGAGCTGCGTAAACACTCGCCGATTAGGCTAACTGTACCGATTACTGCGGTGCGGTGTCGTGCTTTATTTTAATATTGTTCCTAATTTAAAAATCGATAACATTCTGAACAGAGCAACAAATAATTCTTTTCTTTATTACATTTTAAATGTATGCATCACATAAATAACTGAATACATACATTCTTTTAACAAATGTTTGAGTAACATTTATTATCTTCAGTTCGAAGCTGTTTTAAATTAAGAGCATCGTGAAGTTTACAGCATTTTACAATTGCATTTACAGTGTAAACTCCTTTGTCTTTCTCAACTCTTTCTGCCTTTTTATTTCTTAGGAGCCACTTTAACTCGAAAATTAAACATTTCTTTCTAGCTAGAATAATTCCACTCTGTATTAATTTTTTTCTTTGTACGAATATAAAATTGACGGACCTCATACCAATACTTAAATGTTTAGTAATTGATTAGATACCAGCGTATTTAATAATCCAAACAATATTTTGACCGAGTCGACACTCGAGTGCGAAGAGCTGGAACTAAAAGATCAAAGAGGAAATCATTTGTTACTGGTTTCAACATTATGGATTCTCGCGTGCTTCGTACCAAAACCGAGAGATTTTAATCCGATTTCTTTTCCATAGTTGCGCACGCCTCGACGTTACTCCGCAATTAATAATTTGCCAGAAGGGAAATTAATTAAGCGTTCATCCCGTGTGTACAGTGAAAATTGAATATGTATATACTGTACACCGGTGGAACAGCATTGCGTCAGATTAGACACGGGAAATAAATTCTCCGTTTACGGTTACTAACTATCCCCATTATCGTCGATGGTTTTGTAACGAAGACTGCACTTGATAAAATCAATTTTCATCAATGCGTACATACGCTCCACGAGATTGCAACACCAGGGGTGAAATATAGTCTCTCTGTGTGTGCTGGGACGTTTCTACCCCATCAATTAGATATAATTTTCCTTCGCGTGGAATATGCTTCGTGTTAATTGTGTTGATTAATTCTGTCCGTCATGGCGACGATAAAAATCTATTTTTGCAATTCAATTATTTTGTCACAGTGATCTGCAAAGGTAAGAATTGTACACTGTCAAATTCTTACTTGAACAAAACGCGTAGGAACCATTTAAAAGACATGTTGATTAATTTTTTCTGTCACGGCGACAATCAAAATCTATTTTACGAGTTTACTTATTTTTTCCACAGAGATCTACAAAGGTAAGAATTGTACACTGTCAAATTCTTACTTGAACAAAACGCGTAGGAACCATTTAAAAGACATGTTGATTAATTTTTTCTGTCACGGCGACAATCAAAATCTATTTTACGAGTTTACTTATTTTTTCCACAGAGATCTACAAAGGTAAGAATTGTACACTGTCAAATTCTTACTTGAACAAAACGCGTAGGAACCATTTAAAAGACATGTTGATTAATTTTTTCTGTCACGGCGACAATCAAAATCTATTTTACGAGTTTACTTATTTTTTCCACAGAGATCTACAGAGGTAAGAATTGTACACTGTCAAATTCTTACTTGAACAAAACGCGTAGGAACCATTTAAAAGACATGTTGATTAATTTTTTCTGTCACGGCGACAATCAAAATCTATTTTACGAGTTTACTTATTTTTCCCACAGAGATCTACAAAGGTAAGAATTGTACATTGTCAAATTCAAGTACAATATTTATCAGCAACTCGGTGTAGTATTAGAATTGTTTCCATATTTGTTTAGACAGCGTTGAATTTCGAATCGATGTCCAGCAGAGCGATAAATATTCAATAGCGCGACAAATACATATTCAGAAAGAGACTCTCGTTCACGAGCGCGTGCACATTCTTGATAAATATTATCTGTGAGACGTTCACGATGCGTACTCCGTCTCGATGACGTATTCTTCCGAAGCCGAGCATTGCATTGTTTCCGTGTTT
>KB640417.1:487016-497114 GCA_000346575.1 Lasioglossum albipes | reverse complement strand
TGCTAGTTCGTCGTCTCGAAGGTCACAGCTCGTAAATGATCCATGTCCTCGAGGCCGAAACTGTCCACCGTGAACAATCATCGACTCACTGCGAAAACCGGCGACCCTTTTCTTAATGACCTAAGCCGGCAGTTGTCCCTTGCAGTTAACAGAATCGTTTCCGCACCGTCACCTGTCCTGCTCTATCCACGGAGTCAATAGATTTTATTACCCGACTGCGGATTTTATGATTTTATGATGGACAAGAATACGTCGAAACGGTGAAAACATTTTTGGAATATTTCGAAATACTGCTGTCAGCTCCCTTAAAAATGGCACTGGCCGAAGGCAATTTATTTAATGGTGCACATTAAAATGGAGAAGTCTCGGGACACTAAAATAAATTACAGTAACTTCCCTATGAATTCGGGAAGTTAATTAAGTTATTTCAAGTCGGAAACAATTTTGCCTTACGAAAATGACCGTGTTTATGCAGATTTATAGTAACTCTTACTATATTAGAATTATATTTTTATGAAAAATAGAAATTTTCTTCCCGAGGTGCAACAAACGGGAGTCGAATAGAAATTGATTGTTCTTTTTAATATGTTTAATACAATAATATAACAGCATTTTGTTAGGCTGGAGGGAAAGTTCTCTCGTATTTTAAATAATCACAAGATTGACAGGTTACAAATAATGGAAATTATATCATTGAATAGAAATATTCAAATGTTCAACTTAATAGAATTCTTCTAATTAATTGTACTGTTTTAAAATACACCTACTCATTTTCGTTATAAATGCATATAATCCGCTGTCCTCTTATTATAATTATGTTCAAAGAAGTAAATTAATCGAGCGAGTTTCGAGACACAATTTCCATCTTCGAGAGCATTCGTAATTAAAAAGTCACTTGCTTAAGAATATTAAAAAGACAGGAGACTCCTCGACGACCTCGTCCGTTTGTTTACACTTTTACACTATGCACTTTCGAAACGAGCCTAAGGCGACGTTGTTAAGTTATTACATTATAAATGTTCCTGGTTGAAATTCATGTCAGCGAGTGTCGTTCGCAAATTCGCGAAAAGCCATTCATTAAACTTTATTCGTGGCAATTTAATTTTGTACACTCGGATTAAGTGGATCTCGAAAACTGCAACAAGTTAATTCGTTTATTCAATATCGGAATTGGTAAATAAAGATCCATTTCGCGGCGTTCGAAGAGCACAGTGGAAATAATGATCGTCGATTACCTAAATCTTCGAAGAGTTGCATCAACGACTATACATATAACAATTAATAGCTCTTGAACCTGTATAACGTATTACGCCAAACATTCTGCTTAGGTTGCGCAATGGTTCTCTAAAAATCGTGGAACAACCGAGAGCTTGTTTTAATGAATCTGAACAATTCAGTGACAGGAATTTCTTTCACAATCCGACAGACTTTGTTGAGCAACGTAGCGTAACTTGACAGATTGTTACATCAACGAAAATTATTGAGCTTCTCGCGGAGACGGCAGAGTTATCGGGAAATTTATTAATAGTCTTCCTGTTACAACGCCGTGAAAGATTAAACGTTAATAATGTGGAGAGGCTTGAGGCATCGATCAACAAACGGAAATTCTAGAAGACAATTAATTGCGGATAGTTTGTGTGGCTTCTATACATTTAATGGTGGAGTTCGTTACTCACTTACGAAAATAATAATCATTATTATCAGACAGCGGATTTTATGCATTCATGACAAAAATGAGAAGTTGTAAAAATACTGTTATATTATTTTCAACCTACTAAACGTATTAACGAAGAAAATAAATTTCCATCTCGCATCAGTTTGTTGCAATTCAGGTACAAAATTTTTATTTTGCATGAAGATCCCATTATAACCTCTCACAGTATCTTAAAAACTCTAACAAATATGAATGTTACGCCTTTCTTTTTAGATGAAATAAAATTTGATTCGTTCGTAATCAATGTGTTAGCATTAAAGTAAAGTGTTTTGGGGACAAAGACGTTTCAATCACTGTAACTGTAAAGGAAATGATACGGCAAGGGGTTCAATCGCTCGGAGCGTTTTAGTTTGACTGTGCTAGAGGGTTCGTTACCCATTTACCAAAATAAAAATAGCAATAACAACATGTTATTCGTCAGGTCTTATGAGTAAGCACGTGAATCAGCGTTTGGCAGAGTGCTCGGTCCCGAAAGTTACTATTGCTGTTGCGGCCGAGGAATCTCATCGTCAACAGTTTCGTCTTCTCTATCTCTCAAGAGAGAAAGAGAGAATATGCCGGGAGAAAAACACTCGGGGAAATCACGTGTCGCGTAAACAACCAACGACGAACATACGCCTTTTTTTCGACCCGGAAGCGAAACATGGCGGCCATATATCTCTTGCGGTTTTTCATTACAAAGGACCGTCGATAATTCTAGCGAATCGTAAAGGAGTATTCGAACAGTGTAGAAGCTTGTTCCAAGCGTTTACGATGTTGGCTCCGGTATTTATACCGTGAGGAATCTAGTTTTAGAAGTCGACGGTCTCCGAGAACCCGTGTAAACACCGTGACCGCCTCCAGTGTTACCAGCCGAGAATTCCCTAGCCGACCGCGGACAGCGATCGACTATCTCTCTAGCCAGATTCCTGTCTGAGGTATTCGAACCCTGTACAATCTAATTTCGAGCATCGCCCAGTGGATGAAATAAAAGCCCTGCAGGGCTGCCAACCACATTCCCTCTTCATCCCTTGCCGTCCTCTGATTCTCGGTAATTGGGGGGGATCAAACTGTGCTTGCGACTTTTCATCTTTATTGTTTTTCCAATGGTTAAATATTAATTATATTCCTCAATTATTTTGACATTCAAGGAAATTTTTACGATTTCAACGAAATAGTAATGTAGTACTTGTATTTTCCTTCGACAAATTGGAGCGATTGTTTATGCAGCGACTCCCACTGATGTTCGGACACTTTTAAAACGTCGATAACTTTTTAAATATTGCACCATACTATTTGAATTTTTTTGAGAAGGTGGAGCAATTGGTTTGCTACACAACGTGAATAAAATTTTTTTGAAATTGCAAGTCGCAACTACATACAAAATACTAAAAGTTGTATTGTGCAACTTTTTTATGTGGATTTATATGAAAAACCATATGCTTGAGGCATCGATCAACAAACGGAAATTCTAGAAGACAATTAATTGCGGATAGTTTGTGTGGCTTCTATACATTTAATGGTGGAGTTCGTTACTCACTTACGAAAATAATAATCATTATTATCAGACAGCGGATTTTATGCATTCATGACAAAAATGAGAAGTTGTAAAAATACTGTTATATTATTTTCAACCTACTAAACGTATTAACGAAGAAAATAAATTTCCATCTCGCATCAGTTTGTTGCAATTCAGGTACAAAATTTTTATTTTGCATGAAGATCCCATTATAACCTCTCACAGTATCTTAAAAACTCTAACAAATATGAATGTTACGCCTTTCTTTTTAGATGAAATAAAATTTGATTCGTTCGTAATCAATGTGTTAGCATTAAAGTAAAGTGTTTTGGGGACAAAGACGTTTCAATCACTGTAACTGTAAAGGAAATGATACGGCAAGGGGTTCAATCGCTCGGAGCGTTTTAGTTTGACTGTGCTAGAGGGTTCGTTACCCATTTACCAAAATAAAAATAGCAATAACAACATGTTATTCGTCAGGTCTTATGAGTAAGCACGTGAATCAGCGTTTGGCAGAGTGCTCGGTCCCGAAAGTTACTATTGCTGTTGCGGCCGAGGAATCTCATCGTCAACAGTTTCGTCTTCTCTATCTCTCAAGAGAGAAAGAGAGAATATGCCGGGAGAAAAACACTCGGGGAAATCACGTGTCGCGTAAACAACCAACGACGAACATACGCCTTTTTTTCGACCCGGAAGCGAAACATGGCGGCCATATATCTCTTGCGGTTTTTCATTACAAAGGACCGTCGATAATTCTAGCGAATCGTAAAGGAGTATTCGAACAGTGTAGAAGCTTGTTCCAAGCGTTTACGATGTTGGCTCCGGTATTTATACCGTGAGGAATCTAGTTTTAGAAGTCGACGGTCTCCGAGAACCCGTGTAACCACCGTGACCGCCTCCAGTGTTACCAGCCGAGAATTCCCTAGCCGACCGCGGACAGCGATCGACTATCTCTCTAGCCAGATTCCTGTCTGAGGTATTCGAACCCTGTACAATCTAATTTCGAGCATCGCCCAGTGGATGAAATAAAAGCCCTGCAGGGCTGCCAACCACATTCCCTCTTCATCCCTTGCCGTCCTCTGATTCTCGGTAATTGGGGGGGATCAAACTGTGCTTGCGACTTTTCATCTTTATTGTTTTTCCAATGGTTAAATATTAATTATATTCCTCAATTATTTTGACATTCAAGGAAATTTTTACGATTTCAACGAAATAGTAATGTAGTACTTGTATTTTCCTTCGACAAATTGGAGCGATTGTTTATGCAGCGACTCCCACTGATGTTCGGACACTTTTAAAACGTCGATAACTTTTTAAATATTGCACCATACTATTTGAATTTTTTTGAGAAGGTGGAGCAATTGGTTTGCTACACAACGTGAATAAAATTTTTTTGAAATTGCAAGTCGCAACTACATACAAAATACTAAAAGTTGTATTGTGCAACTTTTTTATGTGGATTTATATGAAAAACCATATGGTTTGTACCATTATTTTCTGTGCACGTCCCTTCTTTGTTATTCTTTGTTATTATGCGTGTAGTCCCTTATCCTTTTCTATTGTAAACATTTATGTAAAAGGACCTCGGTCAGTCTATAATAAATAATAATAATAATAATAATTTGGATCTGAAAATTTCATCAAAATCAAGAAAGTAATGTGGTTCTTGCATCTTTCAAAAGTCCAAATCGTATAGTCCAACATTTAAAAAGTAATCGGTTTTTTGAGAGCGACCGAATATTAATGACAGGTTCTAAAGCTTCCTGACACGACAAGAATGATTTAATAAATGCACAAGTCAAAACAATATTCAACACGTGTCATTCATCCTAACTACAACATTACCCCCAGGGGTTGTAAACAGACCTCAAAGATGGGGTTGCAAACTATAGCAAGTGATTAATCACACGAACCACTCACCGAAGAGGAGAAAAGTAATATACACAACAACCACTATATTATTCATCGCTTCAGTTCCTCCTTTAAACAAACTCTTAAAGGATTTATTTCCGAAACCTTTTCCCATCGACACGAAGGATCGACGACTCCGTTGAATTCTTTAAATCGATGAATATTTATCTGCATCGAGGAAAACAAATTTACTTAAACGTTCGGTACAGAGGAAAAACAAGCTTGTTAAGGATTTAAAAATGGCTGTCAGCTCCAATTTACACGACTATTTATATCTATGAATACAAAATATGTAACGACCATGGAAGGAATCGACACACGTTTTACATCTTCCTTGTAGCAGATAGATCGGATGGAAAAATTCCAGAATTTAAGAAGAACATTAACCCCTTGCCCTACAATATCGTGTCAACAGAACAGAGTCTAATAAATATGCACGTTATCAATAGACAGCGGATTTTATGCATTTATAACCAAAATGAGTAGGTATATATAAACACTGTTATATTATCTTCGACATCTATTAAACATATTAAGAAAGAAAATAAATTTCTATTTTACCCTAGCTGGTTGCAAATCAGGTAGAAAAATTGTATTTTGCATAAAGATCAGCTTTCTAGTTATTAGTTTCCTTTAAACAGAGACGAAATTCGATTTTGCTTGTGTCAAAGTTATTGGAGAACATGTAGGCACAGAATAGATATAAACATTCTGCTTCTTCAGGAAATGACGAACTACAAAAGAGTTCTAATCACTTCCCCGCTCTCTACTTATTTCCTTTAAACAGAGACGAAATTCTATTTTGGTTGTAGAACATGTAGGCATAGAATAGATATAAACATTCTGCTTTCTTAGGAAATGACGAACTACAAAAAGAGGTTCCCACCAGTGAAACCGTGAAATAAATCGTAGGGCAAGGGGTTAAACCGAAAGCCCCAAAACAGCTCTATCGAAACACATCCTGCGCACTAAATCCCGCACAAAATCATGATCTCTCCCAAAACCGCGGCAAGAAAATCATTGTCACGAGTCGCAGACCCCTTGCTCGCGTTCCGACACGTTGATCACTTCGCGCAAGAAAGGTTCCCACGTGCTGTCTCGCAAAAACAAATCGGAGCACGCTGTAGAAAACAAATCGAACCAACAGGCTCGAACTCACCGATCGTTCAAGAGCGGGCTGGCAGCGGCCGTTGGTAATGCGTATCCGAGAATAATCCTCGTCGAAGGTAGTGGTCACTAGAACTCAGCTCGCGAGATATCGAGCGACCGGTGGCACTAACAAGAATCAGAATCAGAATCGCAAGTGGACGATTCGCCGATGGCGACGCGTAGTTCGCGCGCAAAACCACTCTCATTCTTTTAGGCGATCGCGCACGAGAGGAGCGGCTAATCCAGAAGCGCGCGCTCCGCTCGTGTTGTGTCGGGGGGTGACTCACTATCGAAAAACAGCCGCTAGAGATGCTAGAACACACGGTGCCGATAATAATAATACACTTCTCGAAGCTGTCGAAACAACGAGACACTTGCCGGCCACTTCGCGAGCCGCGTTCACGGAGTAAATGCCGATGGAAGTTAGGCGATTATAGGTCTAGGTAGAAAGAGGACCGGTTAGGGGACGGCTAGCAGAGGGGGTTGGAGGACTGGGGAAGGGGAGGAGTTTAGGGGTTGTTAGAGGAGACCCCAGCGATCTAGGGTCCCTTCGGTCGGATCGACGAGGACAATGGGAACGGAGTCGTGGAGAATCGTTACGAGGCGGCGTGTCTCGCGGCAGCATTCTTTGTTTACCCGATCGGGAAAGGTGGCACAGGTATTTACACACACACACTGACGCGATTCGCACTGGTTTCACTCGGATCGAAGGGGTGACAAGTCTCATCGGCGATGTCGATGCACTCGCGAATTTCTGCACGAATCTTGAAAAGAACGTCGAGGAACAACGGCGGAGACACGTCGTCTGCGCGAGAAAGAGACGATGACGACGTCGACGACGACGACGACTAGGCGGAGTGTGCACGAGACGATCGTCGACGAGAAACTGGCACCTTCCGGTCGAGACGAGGAGAGGGAGAGCCGATCGAGAGAGACAGACCAGGCGCGAGCGGAGATACAGCACACATGCAGCCGCGACGCTATGCCGAAGGAGCGAGCGAGCTGGGAAACTGGTGTGCGTGTCTAAACGAGAGAGTATTGGCTTGTGTATGTCGGAGAGAGAGAGGATAGAACGGGCAAGAGAGAGAGAGAGAGGAAATCGCGACACTAGCGACCGCACACGCTCTTTTCCCGCAAAAGCTGCGGAAAAAAGAAGCACGCACCCGATCCTCCGCGAACCATCCCCATCTTCCACCCCCTCGATTCTCACTCTTTCTCTCTCTTACTATTTTTCTCTCGCGCGCGCATTCTATTTCTCTCTCATTCCCTCTCTCGCCGTAGATGTGCGAGAGAAGCGTGCTCTCCAAGCTTGTGTAGGAAATTCGCTGTGCATGTTTAAGAGAGAGAGAGAGAGAAGGAGAGGTCGGTTCGAGGAAGGGAGAGTGCGATGGGGAAGGGTTGACTGACAGAGAGAGAGAGAGAGAGAGAGAGAGAGAGAGAGAGAGAGAGGAGTGGGAGATTATCAAAATGGCCGCGCGCGCAACCTACTCTCCACCTCCTACTCCTCTCTCCGCCACCTATTCCTACGATACTATTCCTCCTCTTCGGTCGACCGACACGCCGCCTCGCGCGGAAACCGCCAGGCGCATTGCCACCGCGCCAACCGGCATCATAATCGCTCTTGTGCACTACTGACTACCGTGTCACACGGGACAGGCCACCGACTTAGCCTCTAAGTGTCTCGTTTCGACCCAATAGTCAACCTTCCACGAAACAAATTATGTACTTGCAGATAATGTAGGAAACGATGGCTTTCGAACGTTTCGACGATGATTCGATTTTCCGTTGGTGTACAGTCCAGCGACCTGGACCCTTGTCATTCGTTAACCCTCTCCCGATTGGGTCAATGCGCTTTTGTTAACGCAATTTTCACGACCAACCCCCCTCTGCGTCGTTGTTCGACGCACATTGCAGTGTTTCCGGGGTGAACCTGTCGAAACGTTACTTCCTCTCGGGTTTTGGTGAAATTGGAATATGATGGTCGTAACTCTAAAAAACTTTCTGAAATGCATGTAATAAGCGGTCTCTTTTAGATTCTAGATGTTCGCAAAAATCCTTTTCATATTTTTGTGAAATCCTGTGAAATCCTAGCGTGATAGCAGTTTTGATCAACTACCCCTTGTGGCTGTCTTTGGGGCGTGAAATACTTTTCGTTAAGGTGTTTGGAATGGAGAAGTTTACTAAACCACCCCTTCGGGCCTCTATTCGAAATCTACCCCCCAACGAATCCGAAGCTAAACAAAATCCAATAAAACCATCAATATTTCCCCATTTAACAGTTCATAGAAAGCACAGAAGTAACTATAAAATTCACTATACGACTTTAAAACGAATAAACCCCACAATCTGCTTAAAACGAGTGCTTTCACAGGATTGCCTCTATCGACCAGATCAGGTTCGAACATTCTGAACCATTTCCACAATTCCCCACAACATTTTCCGAATATACTAACAAGAGAGGTCAGTCAAAGACGCACAAATTGGATGTTGAAGTTCCATCCATGCCGAAGAATTTCGGAGACATTCAATAAATAGATTTTCCTGAACACGAATGTCGGCAGCTAAAAAGAAGACGTGTTAAATATTTTCTACGTGTATATCGTACACAAATCGCATTAAAATCGACGTGGTACGATTGGGTAGCCCTCCTTGTAAGTCGAACCTCGAAAGAATTTCTCGGAGGGTGAAAAAAACAGTTGTTTTAAATCGAAATAAAATCCAATTTAATTATCGATGGTACAAAGCCCTAGAAAACAGTGATACATATAATAACCGTAAATTGTGAATGATAAAGCTGCATTAATCGCTGTGGCAGTGAACTAAGTCGTAGTGTCCATGGGGTGCCCATGGAGGTGTGATGGGTTCCCCGATATCCCAGATCCCGGCGCAGCTTCTTTCGTTAATTACCCGGCCATTATTGGCCCGTTTACACGGCGGGAAGGGAGGGAAAGCGGTCATCGCGTCGGATGAAATTAAACTGGTAATCCTCGGGTTTCGGAATATTATTTTAAAGCGGAATGCCCGCGGCGCGTGTCCTCGCGTCGAGCGAAACGGGGTGGTGGAAGTGTACACATTCGCTACAGGGTATGGGTAAAACGTTTTAGAACGCGCGAGGGTAGGAGGGGGGGCTTGCATCGGCAAAAATCCCCATAAAGGCGTACTCACTCTCTCTCTACCGTGCGCGCGCGTACGGGGCGCGTGGCTTTTGTGCCGTGAAACGTATCGGAAATTAATATGCCAATTTTCTGCCGAAAACCGGCTTGGCACCGGCTCACTCCCCCGAAAACCGATGTAACCGGCCTTTGTCTGGGAAATTAGTTAAACGCGGCAGAGCGCGCCCGTTTCCGACCGTCAAAGCGATTTAAACGCAATATGCGGGCTTTCTATCTCGCTCTCGCCCTCTTTCGTTTTGCACAATTCTACTCTGCTCTTCCGTCGCCTGTGCTTCGATCGGGAACGCGTAACTTTAAATCGTTTATTTGTTTGTTTATTTGCCCGTTTACGGGAAACGGTCTCCCGCGGCCTCCCTGTTCCGCCACGCAAAAAAGTAAGCCGTTCGAACCGCAGCGGGTTCGGAACACGGTTTTTCCGGACAAAATTTATTTTAGCGGTGTTTCGAGGTTTAAGGTCACGGCGCAGCAGGTTGCTCAATTATTTTTTTTTTAACTTCCCGATTTATAGGGAAGTTACTGGAATTACCCCGAAAATCGAAAATCGAGTTTTTAGCAGATCTTCACGTTTCATGGTCATTGGAGTCATTTTAGACTATTTTTATCAAATTGTTAGTATGTGTGTGTGTGCGTATGTCTGTTTCTATGGTATCAAA
>KB640417.1:436718-454293 GCA_000346575.1 Lasioglossum albipes | reverse complement strand
ATTTTCCATATAGTTTTCGTCGAGGTGGAGTTTGTTGCGGACATAAGTCGATTTCTCACCGCCAGATGGTATCGGTGCATACAAAAAGATTTCATTGCAAACGAAGAACG
Source organism: Lasioglossum albipes (assembly GCA_000346575.1). Classification (NCBI taxonomy): domain Eukaryota; kingdom Metazoa; phylum Arthropoda; class Insecta; order Hymenoptera; family Halictidae; genus Lasioglossum; species Lasioglossum albipes. The sequence continues at coordinate 454,183 of KB640417.1, read as the reverse complement.
TTTCCTCAACGGCAGTGGTGGACCAAGACAAGTGGGGGCCCTAAGCGGTCAAAATTTCGGGTATCCCCCCTCCCCCCCCACCCAACAAAAAGTTTCAAGAAAACTCTCATTAAGTTATAAACAAAAAAGAAAAGTAATCAGAAATTCCATACCATAAGACATTAAATAAATTTATTAAAAAACATACATACATTTTACACATTTTTTATTTTATATGAATTTCCGTCTTGCTTTGTTTCTTGCAAATTCATGAATTATTTTGGCAGTATCAATTCGGCTTAAAATTTTCTGCTCCATATACAGAATAGCCATATTATTTAGCCTGCTTCTCCCATAGTGCTCCTTAAATAATTTTTTACACGCTTTAAAACAGAAAACGATCTTTCTCCTGACGCATTAGATAACGTACAGCGAAATTTCCACAACTAAATTTAAGGAATGATCAGCACACGGAATAAAAACCGCACTTGGGCTATGTTCTTTAAGACGTGCTTGTAAACCTGAGTACTTCCCTGACATATTAGAAGCATTATCAAATGAAAATCCTCGACAGTTTTTAATATCCACTCCTAATTTTATTAAAGTTTGTAGAACTTCTTGTTCTAAATCTGAAGACGTGTGTTTTTCTATGGGAATGAATTCTACAAATCTTTCCACTGTGTTACTACAGGATCGAAATGTTCAGGTCTGTACGAGGCATTACGTTTTCTTCACAAGAACATAAATATTGTGACAAATATAATCGCACAATATGTATTCGCTATTTATATTAGATTTTTTTAATTATTTTATGGAGGGTTTTTTGAACATTTTCGGTCATTTCCAAAATCTTTAAGTTAAGATATTTTAAGAGCTTGGGGCCCCTTGGTATCCGGGGCCCCCCGCGAACGCTTAGTCCGCGTACCGTTAGATCCGCCTCTGTGGCTCACGATTCCCCGTGGCTCACAATACCCCGACTTCCCCTACAGTGTATTTTCCATTAAAAAAATGTACGAACAATAACTTCGTTTCTAATAGTGACCGTGAGTGAAAGTGCTATTGTTGCTGAAATATTCTATCTTTGTTTCAAAAAAGAAGTTCATATACATACATACATGTGCGCGGCTGTTGGGTCAATAGCGGAAGAGTAAAAGTTCACTGTACACCGCACAGTTTGATCGAATAGACACTGTTTTCAGAGTCTATTCAAATATTATTCTCTAGATACAAACATCGGATGTAACAAAAACAGACAGAACGTATGCATTCAAGTATATAGGATGTTCGACCGCAGGCTATCCACTTTTTAGAGGATAGTTCTATGTGCACATCAAGACAAAACCTGTGGCACTTCGATTCAATATTTGCACTTTCACGAAAAATTCTTTCGCCGACTCGATCACGTGTATCCATAAAACTATATTAATTCCTGTTATGAAATATTTAAAGAGTCAATGTTTTTTTTGAGCCAGAAAATTCCTAAAAATCAGGATCACCGATTCTTATGTGGTATATCGATGAACATTAATCACATCTTCACTTTATTTTTGCTCGACGAAATATCTTTGAATTTTAAATCAATTATATTTCACATGCAGCCTCGATCGATTTCGATGAAACCTTGCACATGCATACAGGGTGTCCCAAAATTCCTTCAACAGCCGGAAATGGGAGGTTCCTGAGATCATTTGAAGCAACATTTTTCTTAGCAAAAATTATCCGCGGCTTTGTTTAGGAGTTATTAACGAAAAACACTGACCAATTAGAGCGCGACCTAGACGCGAGTTGGCACAGTCAGCCAATAGACAGTTGGCGCTCCGGGCCGAATGTGCCAACTCGCGTCTAGGTCGCGCTCTGATTGGTCCGTGTTTTTCGTTAATAACTCCTAAACAAAGCCGCGGATAATTTTTGCTAAGAAAAATGTTGCTTCAAATGATCTCAGGAACCTCCCATTTCCGGCTGTTGAAGGAATTTTGGGACACCCTGTATAACTTATTCAGATTTCCAAAATGCATGTTTGAAATTTTCATTACAGGCACAGATAAAAAATTTAAAAATCGTCACCTTCACGTTTTCCTTGCGAATTCATCCTGATAATTTTCGAGTAATTCCGTAATCAAATTCGCCTATATGGAGTGATCAATGCGTATTGAAAATTAAAGTAAGTATGTGCAATGATACTCGAGATAAAATCTTTAAGAGAATAATTCCGCGAAAACTATCTGTCGAATGAATTTCATGAAAATTGGCATGCTCGAGTTCGGCGTGTCCTACAAGAGTAGGTAGTGGCCTGAGGTCCTTGAAATTCAGGACGGGAACATCAAAGGTACCGGCGGCAAAAGTTTCGCGTCTGGTCAAATACTCTGTAGTTTCGAGCACAATGTCAGTGCGCGAAGCGAAGGTGTATTGTTTGGCGTGCAAAGTGTTCTCCATATGGTAACCGGTAGACAAGCAATATTCAGTTATTGATGCTTTCAGTTAGAACAATCGCATTGTGCGATCAACGCAGACATTTGGCGGGTGCGGGAAACGTCTAGAAATCGGCTAAAAGGGTAAGGAGACGGTTCGCAGCGAACAACGGGGGTTTCAGAGACCGGTGAAAGCGAAGGTGCTAGAATTATGGGGAGCTCTCGAGATGCAGTGTTCGTCGTCAACGACGTCGCCGATAATCGCTGACAGTTTGTAGACAGAGTTGCAACAAGGGATAAGCGCTTCAGCACGAGGACACTTCTCCCGATCGACTTTCCCGAGGAAGAACAACAGTCCTGGGAGGACGAGGATCGATACACGAGCGATCGATCTGCCAAAGAAAGGACCACTTCAGTCAGAACGTTCGAGCGAAAGGCATGGGAAAGCGGTCTTCTCATTAACCCCTTGCCCTACGATTTATGGAGACTTATGAAAATTTATGATTTACGAAAAAGGAGAAAATTTATATCTATTGTCTGTCTATGTAGTCCAGTCGGCAGGTCGAAAAAAAGGCGTCTACCTGGAAAGTATTCCGAACTCAATGAAATTTCGACACGTCGTTTAGGGGTACTCTGGGGTGTCGAATCTGAGTTTTCGACCTCGAGGACCCTGTGCTAACTTGGGGAGGGGGTAAAAACCATGATTTTTATTATCTTGTTTTGGTTTCTCGGCTATCACTCAAAAACTATGGGTCCTAAGAACTTTTTGTTTTCATTTTTGGAAAGAGCATTAAATTTCCTTGACATTTTACTGATCAAACGTATTTTTTGACCCAATAGGCACCGACAGACAGACGTTCGAAATTAGGAAATGTTTCCCAAAATGACATTTTGAGCCACGCATTGTTACATTTAAGAGGAAATTGTAAGTTTGAAATTCAGTGAAATTTGGAGAGAATTTAATGCTCTTTCCAAAAATGAAAGAAGAAAGTTCTTAGGAACCATAGTTTTTGAGTAATAGCCGAAAAACCAAAACAAGATAATAAAAATCATGGTTTTTACCCCCTCCCCAAGTTAGCACAGGGTACTCGAGGTCGAAAACTCAGATTCGACACCCCAGAGTACCCCTAAATGACGTGTCAAAATTTCATTGAGTTCGGAATACTTTCCAGGTAAAAGTACCTGGCGACTGGACTAATGTTCTGCAATAGTTGTACGTTCGACAAAGCCAAAAAAGAATTTTAGTTCGGTTTAAATATAATATTCATTAGACCCTGTTTAGAATTTTGATCACGAATCTGACACGATATTGTAGGACAAGGAGTTAAAATACTGTTTGAAAATTTTTCTTTTTCTGAAAAGTTTTCTTTGTAAATTTGACACAATTGATTTTTAAGACTGTAAAATAGTTGATCCGTTTTTGTCTGCGTCGTGAGATATGTTTCTTTCAAATGTGGCACTACGAATGAAATATATTTTGTTGATTTAAAGCAGGCCTGGCCAACGCGCGGCCCGCCGGGCGATTTTACATTTTTCGTTGTATGTGTACAAGAAATATTAAATAAATTAAAATTAGCATGTATCATTGTATAATGCGCAGGTGCGACTACGAACTCCAATTCTATATTTGATATCTTTGATATAATTAAGTTACAGTGCGACAATGAAATGAAACAAATCTTTGCGTCCACATTAAAAATTAATTTTTGCAATACTTATATTACATCCGAAAGATATTCCAACTTAAGATATTTTGCACAACGAGCACAACGAACAATGAGTTCATCACGCGCTTCATTAATGATGCCAATTTAGAAAACCAGCTAAGATGTGCAACGTCGAACATGTAGTAAATATAGACTTACAAAAATTAAGTGAAAGAAAGGATAAACAAATATCTCATTAATTAAGAAAGTGTTAATTATATTAGATCATAGTATAACAGTACAGTTTTATTAATTTAAAAGCATGTTTACCTAAAGTGCGGCCCGCTGTAACGTTACGCGTCATCAAAGTGGCCCGTGAAACCATTTGGGTTGGCCAGGCCTGATTAAAAGTGTATAGCAAAAATTGGTGTGTTAGGAACGTATTAAGGAACTTTGAGAATCTTCAGAACTATAGATATACGGAAGTCCATGTTTCAGATGAATTAATTACTTAACAGATGTGATAACTTTGCAGCAGTTAGGCATGGAAATCGACAAAGTTCGCGCCCGTGGAAACATTTTCTCCGTATATTGATTCTGCAGAGTTTGATGACTGAAACAGCATCAATTCTATATGTGTATCTGCTTCGTGAGGTTGTCGAAATAATAAGATGACGGTAACTAATTTGCATTCAGTTTTGTACGACATTCAGAATATTCTGTACCAGGCTATATGCTTTTTCAGCAATTCGTTCTACTACATTACAGAGATTCAGAAGTAATTCGTTTACAGGAGAACATATTTTCTGTTTTTAACGTAAAGTACACATTTTTATGACATTTGGCTAGCCATTTTAATGTGTTAAATTCTACGCTGAAACAATTTTTCGTTGTCCGTAGCGATTTTTGTCGGACACCCACTACCGAGCCCTTTGCTGACTACAACAAAATATTCGTATCCCTTTTGAAACTTTGCAATGTAATGGACGATAATGGGAATATTGCGAATTTTTTCCCCGAGTACGTATTTTTCGACAGAATTTTTAGATGACTGGCTTACGGCCTTTATCCGAAAAGCCATTTTACAAGCGTTATGTAGAAATTTTTTTGATACGAGCTGACAGCAACGACTTTATGCACCGTAGAGACACGAATATCACCGGACAGTCAAACCTGATAACACGCGTTTATAAAAGTTTGCCTACGTGTACACACGGATCAGCGTCATACGCCCCGCAATCTTATGGTAGTTTTTTTAAATAAATTTTATTGGTAATTTACCAGTGATATGTTATTTACCCTCAATTTGTTCTCACAACGTGAACGCAGTGGACGCAACGTGTTGGTAAAGGCTTAGCAATAATTATGCAAAATAAATATCGCGCGCTGGCATCAGTTGCAAGAGATACAGTGACCATATAAACCTTTATTTTCTCCTTTAACAATCTTAACAAGTTACTTATCTTTCCTGCAATAGGATATTCGATTTTTATAAAAATAGTAAATCAACCGGAATTTTTCAGTTCCAAAAAGTTTAAATGGGAGTGGTTTTCAAATTAATTTTTTTTTTTTTTTTTCCTTATTTTACGTCGCTTTTGGAACTCCTATTCAGGGTTATTTCGCGACGGGACCTACAGTTTTTATAAGAGGTGGGTTCCGAACCACCTTGGGCAGACCACAGTTTCAAATAGCACATGGAATTTCCAGGTGCCAAATTAATTTTGCTATCTATTTTCTATATCCATATTCTGCTTCCGAAAATTAGTAACTGCATCCTAAAAATGAATACACGTGTAATAGGGATCTCTAGTATTGATTTAGTGTTTTCCAACACCTTGATCTGCAATAAAAATTAATGGAGGACTAATTCATCGAGAGGCACAAATTCTTACGCCCGTATCGCCTCTTATAATTGTTGAGACGTCGAATATCCAGTAATCTGTAGAACGTTCAGGATTAGTACGTGAAATAAATCTGGAAAAGACTTACGTTCTCAAGATTTTTCCATCTACACGGATTTCTTCAACGGCGGAGTTTTAATGCAATCGTATTTCTGCCCTGAGAATTTAGAATCTCGTGAATTTAATTTTCCTCGCTTGTACCTGGCGGATTCCGCGAAGAACTAAATGCACAGGAGCGAAGGAAAAAAAGATTAAACGCATCATCGTAGTTGTTAAAACGTCTCTATTTTCTATCACTGTGTTCAACGTGATATTTAATACGTTTCGGAAACGTTGATGGGAAACTTAATGAGAAAAGAAGCAAGGAAACTGGCAAGAAATTGGTTGACAGCTTGGGCATTTTTTTATTCTCACGACTGGCTGAAAGAAAATTAAAAATACTATGTTTATTGCGTTGAAGGGGAAACGTGTTAAAGCATAAGTCGAGCGCAATTTATTTGTACTATTGTTCCAGAAAATATATGCATTCAGATTATTACTTCGCCATATGTACTAGTGGTATTATTAGACTGCGGATCTTTATGCATTCACAGTAAAATTGAGTAGATGAAATTCGAAATTGTTGGAAAATTTTCAGAACTGAGGATGTCATTTTTATTTTGCATAAAGATCCACAGCCTGGTTATTATATTTCCATTTGAATTTTCATTCCGCACTCATTTCATTCAGTCCTTTGAATTCCTCGCTTTTCATCCTTTCAGAATTTTTTCCAACGAAACTATTAAGCCTTCTGGATTACGATTTCACACGCATAATCACTCGTATTTGGAGTATAATTGTGATTTTCTTCAAGTGATATTAATCAAAATTTCACGAGTTATCTATATCGTAGAAGAATTAATGAAATCAAAAATAATTTTACGGTACTTGTATCGTGGATCACACCTATTCGTCTTTCGCATGAATGTGTCAAATCCACGGTCTAGTCGTGAGAGTCAGTTAAGGGTTAACACAAAATGTAGGAACATCGATTTTCGGAAAATGAAAAACCAGAATACCCGTTAAATATCGCCGGAACGTTACATGTAATTACAACGATTGAAAAGTTTCGAGTTCCCGCGGGTCGAAACGGTGTAGAATATCGGCGTGGCACGCGGTGAAAAAAAAAAGAAGAGAGAAAGAATCGGCCGGTTGAAAGGATCAAATGAACCGATGAAAGCGCAGATTCAAACGGCCGTGAATTCCGTCGAAAAATCATAAAATCCGGTTCCGCGATGGCGCTTGATATAAAAAGCGATCCGTCCGTCCGGCCGAAGTATTGATATCGTTTCGAAACCGTGGCGGAGGCAAATCTGTGACACTTGCAGACGTCGCCGTGTAGTCCAGCAGGAAGGACGGTAAAGTGGGTGCGAGGGAGTCAGAAGCCGTGCCGGCAAGGATGAAAAATTTCATTTTAAAGTACGCCGGGAACGGAGCCATTCCTGTAAATTAAACTTTAATCAAAAATTCCCTTGAATGAAGGCTGGTTCAAGCGGGTTACGCTTCTGCGGTGAACCACGGCTCCACCGGAATCACCGCACACGCGAAAAAAGATATCTTATTCCGCGACTGTGTCTGTCGTATTCCACGACAATATTATTAAACGGGATTTTATTTATTCAACGACTAGTTGTTCCGTAATTGATCCGCTGGCACACCACCGCGCTGCGCCATTCAGATTTTCACCGGGGAGCTACGCGCGTGAAAAGCCAGTTCATCGATTTAAGTCTGCCTCCCGTGTGTTCGCGTTTAATTGGCTTGAAATGGCTTTCGTTTCGATAGAAAAGGAGGAACTGTAATTTGTTCTGAACAACGAAAAGAGATCCGATCGACGCGCGGCGCGTTTGACGCCGAATTTGCAGAACGGTAAAAGTGACTATTTCACGTTACTTCGTAGACAAGATTGCGTTTTTAGCGATTTTTATTCTTCTTCCGAGAAAATGAATTTGCTCGATAAATTCCTTGTGGCCAGGTAGGTGAATTATTCATTCTAGAGTATACTTTTTTATCGGTTTATTGTTACGGTATATTAAAGTTGTTTTCCAGACGTGGTCTTAAATGGAGTGCAATTCTTTTCTTAAGGATGCGCTAGAATGTATGCAGGGTGAACCACGAATTACTGATTGATTACTTTGTTACTATAGCAGTCCGATCGAAAATGTTCTTGTCAAATGGTTTCGAGAGAGCTTTCACGTGACTATAGTAAATTTTTTGTCAACTCTTTCCTTTCAGGATTTTTTAAGGTCACCTTCCATTTTTTGCAAATACACATCTACAATTTTTCATTAAAAATAATTATTGAATTAAAAATTAATTTTTAAAGAATACCACGTTTTTAAAACGGACTAAAAAGTATAAAATAATTTAAATAAAAATAAATTTTTGAAAGCGGACTAAAAAGTATAAAATAATTTTTCCTCGCCCCATACAGGTTTCTAACCCCATACAGATTGTGAATATTTAATAGCTATGAAAATACTTGTAACATTTAAAACGAAAAACGTGGGGCGCATGCAATAGATAATTATGAATAGTTCACCTAAGTCACTAACAATTTTATTGCACTGCAAACATATCATTTGCAGTGCAATAAAATTGTTAGTGACTTAGGTGAACTATTCATAATTATCTATTGCATGCGCCCCACGTTTTTCGTTTTAAATCTTACAAGTATTTTCATAGCTATTAAAAATTCACAATCTGTGTGGGGTTAGAAACCTGTATGGGGTAGGAAAAATTATTTTATACGTTTTAGTCCGTTTTTAAAAATGAATTTTTATTTAAATTATTTTGTACTTTTTAGTCCGTTTTAAAAACGTGATACTTTTCAAAAATTTATTTTTATTTAAATAATTATTTTCTGCTTTTTAGTCTTGTGTGTGTGAAACTTTTCAATCGATTTTAAACATCTTGATGAGATTATAACAGAGACATGTAGTAAATTTCAGGTGGTAAAATGTCAAAGATAAAGGTTCGACGGAGAATCTCGTTGTAACTATTCTTTCGCTTGGTAAACAAACGTTATTATCGTATAATAATACGTATAATAGTAACTATGTATACATGGTCAGTGGAGTGGGGATGAGTCAGAGTGGGAACACGTAGTAGAGTGGGGACGCTGAACGTGATGACGTCACGCGCGGGGGGGGAGGCCATCAGTTAAATTTATTAATAATTTATATCTCCTAAACGCATAGGCTTTTAAAAAAATTTTTTTTTAAATATTACATTGTCATCGAGTTCTGAGCTATGTTTAAAATTTCAAGTCTCTAGCTCATCGGGAAGTTAGTTTAAAATCAATTGCAAGATTTGTACCGAAGAAACAGACAGACAAACAGACAACCAAGAAAGCGAGCTAATAAAAACGTGGTAAAACAGAAACAAAAAAATTGCTTTTTAAATTTTTCTCTACAAAAACTTTACTATAATCACGTGAAAGGTCTCTTGAAACCATGCCATGTCTGATAAAAACGTTTTCTCATGATTGTACTGATCACGATTCGTGACTCACCTTGTATATCATACGATTATATAATAATATAATATTATGGAGTAATTTTCTTTCCCGTGTTCTATATAAAAATATTGAGAATCATTGGACGCAGGCGTTCCTAATCGACCGACCATACTCGTACGTATAATGAAAGTTTTTATTCCCGCGTGCCGGCGATTGTTTTATTTGTCCAGGATTTTATTAATAATATCGAATGCAATATTGTGGCCTGGATTGAGCGAGCTCGGCAGCTCCGCATAGTCGGCGTTGTCACTCGGCCATGTCACGTCGCGTCGATCCTTTACCGTTCAAAATTGAATCACGGGCGCGTCGAATGCGCCAGTCAATCTCGCTCGTCAATTTCTAAGTGACTGAAGTTCGGTATGCTCGATTACTCGGTTGAAATTCCGTCCAGAGCTCAGCCGTGGCTGTAGTATCTGGAATCGATAGAAGAAGAATGCGAAATCTTGATCCGACCGAATATTCACATTTAAAAGTTGAACAATGTAACAACGCTCCGTAACTTTCTACTCGACGAACTAAACGAGTATGTATGTGGATACCTCACTAACCTCACTATTATAGACGCCATTCGTTGTTAATTATTAGACTGCGGATCTTTATGCAAAATAAAACTGTTTTGCATTGATCGCGAGAAGAAGGAATAACATAACAATTATTTAAGGCGGTAGACTCGTTTCCAGGACTGCAAGGGTGTGGGATTCGCCTTCGCAGTTCTCGGTAATGCAAACATGGGGTTTTTCAGTAGTCAAAAACGCTAGATAGAAGATCGATCTAGGGCGCTATCTCCCTCCAATGTCCTATTTTTTCGTTTGCGAGGCGTAATTTGCATTATTCGGCTATTTTCGTAGCTACAGTCGGCCACAAAAATATAGGCACACTCTTAAAAAGACGATAACTTTTTTGATATTGGACCATGCGATTTGAACTGTTTTGGAAAGCAAGATGTTGGTTTTTGGGAAGCAAGGTAATTTTGTAATAAGGAAAAAGGCAGATATCTTTTAAACGATATTTATATACAGGGTGTCCCAAAATTCCTTCAACAGCCGGAAATGGGAGGTTCCTAACGTCATTTGAAGCGACATTTTCCTTTGCAAAAATGTTAACCGCGGCTTTGTTTAGGAGTTATTAACGAAAAACACGGACCAATCAGAGCGCGACCTAGACGCGAGCTGGCCCAGTCGGCCAATAGACAGTTGGCGCGCCGGGCCGACTGGGCCAGCTCGCGTCTAGGTCGCGCTCTGATTGGTCCGTGTTTTTCGTTAATAACTCCTAAACAAAGCCGCGGTTAACATTTTTGCAAAGGAAAATGTCGCTTCAAATGACGTTAGGAACCTCCCATTTCCGGCTGTTGAAGGAATTTTGGGACACCCTGTAGATGCTGTCTCTCCACAAGCTAGGCTTTGACTGACTGTGGTCCGGAGCTCCCCGATACATTTTATACCAAAAACGTGAGTCATGTCGGCATGCGGACCCCTAAAGGGCCGCGGATCTATCTCTTATTTTAAACATAAACATATCACGAAGTTTAATGTAACAGGACTCCCAGATATGGTTCCTGGAATGTATATGTATACAATAGTTCTCGGAACAGTATTAATTTCTATATCATGACGTCATATATCAACACAAGAGCAATTAGTTTACTACAGGATGTGAAAAGAAATTTTTTCAAAAGTTGCAATAGATCGGAATTGTAGAAAAAAATACCAAAAGTTGCATTTTCAACTTTTTTATGTGGGCCTATATTGAAAATGTAAAAAGTACATTTTGTAAATCTGTGTCAATTATATATGAATTTCATATATTCATATTAGATTATTTTCATATGGGAAAAAATGACAGGAATTGAAAGATGTAAGAATCCTTAGATTTATTGTAGTCACATGCCGAAAATCGTGAAAAATTGCAATTTTCGCCATCTTTGTAGTTCATTGCAACGTTGACGGATTTTGACGAAATTTTCAGAATATGTTTAATCGACACAAATCTACAAAATGTATTTTTTAAATTTTCATTATAGGCCCACATAAAAAAGTTGTGAAATGCAACTTTTAGTATTTTTTCTACAGTTCCGATCTATTGCAATCTTGTCCCAATATTTTTGTGACCGACCGTACATGCGCAGTTGTATGCTTCCGAATAATGCAAATTACGCCTCGTAATCGAAAAAATAGGATATTTTTTTGAGGGAGATAGCGCCGTAGATCGATCTTTTATCTAGCTTTTTTGACTACTGAATAACCCCGTGTTTGTATTATCGAGAAATGAGAAGGCGAATCCCGCACCCTTGCAATCCTGGAAAAAGGAGTCTACACCCTAAATCCCTTAACGACTTTTAAGGTGTAATGTTACATTAAAAGCAACATTACAACATTCTTGAATTTTAAAAATCTTTTCCTGTTTCTTATTTGGCCCAACCAAGTTCTTCATAAATATTATACATAAAGATCCGCAACAATAACATTTGTAGATCCGAAATGAACAAATTCGCACTAAATTCTGTCGAACTTGATACTCCAGCATTTTTAAAAAGATCCACAGTCTACTTGTTATATTACTATTTAGTGTTTTTCGTTAATAATTCGTTAACGAAGTCGTGCAAAACATTTTCGCAAAGGAGAAAGTGACTTCAAGTGATGTCAGGAATCACCCCTTTCAAGGAAGTTCATTCTGGAAAACCCTGTGCAGCTGAACGAGAACACAATTAATTTATAATCAACCGATACTACTAATAGCACTGTACTACTTTCCTTTCTCAAGACACAGTGATTCGACCTAAGTGCTGGTCGAAATTAGGCAACTGTCTTCCACTTATTCCGCAATTATTTCTGGTTTGAATTAATCGTTTCGCAGTTTGAAACTGTTTTGCAGGTTAAAGCGTTTCCAGATATCTGTTTTCCATTACCGACTAACTACGTACGAACTTACCTCCGATTATTTAATTCTCTTTACCAAGTTTAAACAATGATATTAATCGAGAAGCTTTCGATTGATTACATTCGTATTGTCGCGGATTGAATCGATAAGCGTCTCGTGTAAAAGTAGGGCACCTGTTGATTTTTATATAATAAGAACGAGGATTTTTTAAAATAATCGCTCTTACAATCATTACGGGCATAATCGGTCGTTCAAAGATATAATTCGGCGTGGGTAATCGAAAATTTAACTTGGACGAGCCAATTGAAAATTCACATGCATGCTCACAAGTGGAATCCTTGAATTTCACTTCTTAATGATTCCTTTTCACATTTTTTCTTTCTTTCCATTTTCCTGTTAACGTGATTGATGTTCTGCGAATCCTACGATCTAATTCATCTCAAACGCGCCGAATACGATTCAGGTCACGCGATTGCCGAGGTGGTTTTAAAACATTTCGACAATTTTCGAGTGGTAATTCTTGAACAAACTGTGCCGTGCGTTTTGAATCGTTGCCCGAGTAAAATTTCGATTCCTCTACATTGCTCGCATTCGAGCTACTTTGTTTCAGATTATTCTTTGAAATAATTATAAAATAGCAGAGAAATTAATTGACCTCAACACCTTAACCATATTATCCGGCAACGTCCAGAATATGATTCAGAATAAAGATACATGTTTTTGAACTGCTTCTCAATCTTCTTTTAATATTTATTTTTAATTTACCGTTCATATTAATTTAACTTTATACATTATAACGATTCATTATTATGTAATTATAAAGTGTTATACTAATGTATATAAACCAAACACGGTTCACGGCATCGATAAATAAATATTAAAAATGATTTTTCACGGCAAATTCCCGGACGTCAGAACTTGAAATACATACATACCTACGCCATTGCTGATCCGCCGCGCCGCCGTCATGTTTTATGTAGGTTGTAAATGTTTCGGATTCAGTTCGTTCCATTTCCGCCACACTATTACCCTTCCATCACAGCCGCTGACATTAAATTTACTCTCATCTGCGAAAATAATGTTGTCCTAAAACTGGTTTTCCTTCAATATACATATAATCCCCAGCGAAGCTTGATAAACAAACACCATTTTTCTATTCGCCGTGTTAATGTATTCTCCCTTTTGTTCGATCAATTTTCACACATTTTGTGAAAGGAGTATTTACTTTGCGTTTAACCAAATAATTCAACTGCGAACACTGCTTACAAGATAAATCACAGTAACAAATATGTTCACGTGGCATAAAAATGCGCTCTGTATTTAAACAACGTCATTAAAACACAATATTTTATTTGATCGATTTTTACAAATTTTATAAACGGATTAAATAAGCATTAAATAAGAATTAAATATGAAAAAATACAAAAACTACTGGAAAAGTAGCTCTGCAGAAAGATCTTAAAAAATATCACTAACAATTTTAGCATAATTCCTTCGGTTTTTATTTATCTTCACATCGAAGTGTGTACAGCTTTCCTTACCGAATAACTTACTGTTTATCGATCAATTTTCGTACTAAATTAATTGATGTACACATAAATCGATCAGTATAGCGTACACACAATGTATACACACATCTATGTACATCTATGTATCTTTACAGTATGTATTTCCAAAGGGAAAGATCATGATATTACCAGGAAACGCTCGGTACAGCTACTTAAGCCCCTATAATTAGGGTATCAGCAACAGAATTGTACATAGTACATTGAAATATAAAATCGCCTACCGTAGCCAGTAATACGGTGAATGGAAATGTATAATCCGATGGAAATTCGGATCTGGTGCCTGGACACGTGGCAAAGACCATTAGGTTCGTTTCCACGAGGACTTATGGTACGTCGCGTCGATCAGTGTAGTGGACAGCCGACTGAACCGCCAAGAGACACACACGTGAGCACCGGACCTTGGCGATCATAAACAAATTTGACAAATTGATCCTGCTCACGTCGTTCTTCGTTCCGGAGTGGACGCCAGATGTCCGTGTCATAAACCCAATCACGAGGAGGCATTTTCTCGCCGGTACTTTTTTAATACACGCCGACAGAAAAGCCAACATTATTCTTCTGGAGGTGGTTCCACCCTTACATCCATCGAATAGTAACTTCTAGTGCGTCATAGATCCAGTATCTCAATCCATTCTGAACAGAGTCTAATAAATAGACTGCGGATCTCTTTATAAAGAAAAATGGAAAAGAAAGCTGGAATAATAGGACGACTTTGTTACATTAGAAGCAACATTAAATAATAATATAGATTGTTCCGCTCTCCTTAGGCAAATTAATCTTTATGTACCTGAGCGTGTTTTGAGAATGGGAGCAGGATTTCAAACAACGCAATCCAAATCCTCATATGGAGTAATGAATCCTATAAATCGGATTATTTCGAGATCAAACACACTTTACAATAACATTGATTTTTTTAATGGCACGTTACAGGCATTCAAAACAAAATTACGCGAGATTATTCGCTAATATCGTACCTGTATTTGTTTAGTTCTGCGCTTGTCCATCGAATGTAAAATTTTTAGGTTAAGAAAATTTCTTCTTTTTTTTTTTCTTTTCTTTTTTCTATGTTCTTTCTGTATATTTTTGTTATTTTCTATTTCTTTTATAAGTTATACAAAACGTCTGTAAACCCATGTATAAAAGGACCTCGGTCCGTACATAATAATAATAATAATAATAAAACATTACAACATTCTTGAATTTTCTTAATCTCTTACTGTTTGATATTTCACCCAACCAATTTCTTCATAAATGCGTAATAAATATTTTTCTGGTCTTAATCTACAGCCATTGGAGAACACGTAGTGTTCTAATCGCTGCATCTGTAAAATACAATAAAACATAGTGCAAGGGATTATCACGTTTCACTGGTGCTACAACGCTGACAAATTTATTTAATGCGCTACAAACATATATCTTATAACAAGTTTAACGCTGTAGAATATATTTCCACCGAAAGAACGAGGCATTATACATATAAACATAAACATAAAAGACATTGTCTGCACTTTTATACTATTTATATAAATGTATAATATTACATAACATATACAGGGTGAGTCACCAAACGTTTGTACCTCAAATATCTTTGTTGTTTCTAACGATACGTAAAATATGGTAAGGACACAGTTGAATGGTACAATGGGGCTGACACGATGCCAAAAAAATTTTGTTTTTATGTCATTTTTTTTAGAGATATCAAGGTCTCCTCCATTTTTTTAAATGGAATGAGGTATTTTTTAATACATCAATCGACGCAGCTGGACATTCGTTATAACAAAGTACTAACCTATGTATGTCGAAAAGTTAGTAGTTCAGGAGATATTTCGATTTAAATAACTCTAAAATACCATTGCGGTCGTACCAAGACGTTACACAAGTAAGTAAACGCTAACGTGTTTTAGAGTTATTTAAATCGAAATATCTCCTGAACTACTAACTTTTCGACATACACAGGCTAGTACTTTTTTATAACAAATGTCCAGCTGCGTCGATTGATGTATTAAAAAATACCTCATTCCATTTAAAAAAATGAAGGTGACCTTGATATCTCCAAAAAATGACATAGAAACAAAATTTTTTTTTTGCATCGTGTCAGCCCCATTGTACCATTCAACTGTGTCCTTACCATATATTACGTATCTTTAGAAACAACAAAGATATTTGAGGTTTTTTTCTTTTTTAAATACTGAAATAAGGGTACGGGGAAGAGAAGGGATCGAATATTTTTTATTTTCACTTATTTGTATTTAAAAAAATAACTAATTCACAATCGAGACGAGGAACAACCGTGATCGTGATTCTGCGATCACTGTGACAAATCACGGTGCATATGAATGACTGCATGAAATCCGTGGTGTAGCCGTGACGCAGAAACAATTGAAAAATGCTGAAAACCTTCGCGCACAGCTAATACATTAATTTTTGCGATAAGATATCGCCGGTACGCTCTCGCGGGGCAGACTGTTGTACGCGCGTACATGCATACGTACACATAGATGGAGGTGTACATATGTACATTGCAAAGTTTCCTCGTGATAAGTGCCGGATGATTTATTCATCTCACGGCGCTGCAGGCAGCAGTACAAATTACGCATCCCGTTCAGAAAACCTTCCCGCTACGTGACAGTAATTCATACGTCTGCATTAACCTACGTACCCTTCGTTCTCTGTTTCCCCGAAACACGAAGGGTGGTCTAAGCGCCACGACCAACCCTCTCCGACGAGAGTGATTCTAATTCTTTGACTCTCCCGTTGCGGACTCCTTTTCAGTAGAAACGAAGCGTCGCGACGCGACGCGACACGCCGCGTGCTCGCGAAAGGGAAAGTCGGTCGCCACGGCTTTCATTGACCGACCACCCCCTATACCGCTACCAACGGTCGAATAATTGGACGATTCCCGTGTAAAGCACGCGATCGTCACGAACCCAACCGCTTTTTGCCTGGGACCGGCTGCCACCTAATTTATTTTGGCAAGCTGACGTAACTCCACTCCGTGCCGATCGAGGAAATATCGCATCGTTGCCACGTCCCGTTCCCCGCGTTCCCCAAAAGATCGAGCTCGCGAATCATTCACGGCTGCAAAGTCGTTGCCACAGTGCGCAGTAGGTCAGAAACTCCCATAAACCGACCGAAGTTCAAGATTTGATTACACTGTATCGCAAAAAGCTTGCTGTTTTTCATCTTTCTGAAGTTTTTTGTTCGTAACGTTCTTTCATTTTATAGAACGTAACCGGGGCCGCAGCTTCTCGTCGAAAGATTGTAAGCGTTCCCGACTATGGATAATCGTGATCCCACGTGGAATACAGTAAAAGCTCCTTCGTTGTCCAAAGGCCGGGGGTTTGAGCGGACAACGACCGTGCCCGGACACTATTTTTGATTTATGACTGCATCTTTAGTGAAACGGCTAGTTAAATGACAAAAAAAAGCATTCGCAGTCAAAAGCAGTCAACTGTCTGGCTTTAAAAAACTCCTTATTTCCTTGCCATATTCCTTTCCTATTGTTCTCCGTTCTGCGCGGGTCTAGACAG
>KB640417.1:382074-399718 GCA_000346575.1 Lasioglossum albipes | reverse complement strand
CCTCCCATTTCCGGCTGTTGAAAGAATTTTGGGACACCCTGTATACATATACAGGAGAAAAGCCTATTACATGCGAATTCAGTTCGACCAGATTATTCGGTTTGATTAATCAACAACAGTCGTTGCCGGTGCGCCGTCTCAAAAGATAGCCCGAATCCGAGGAGTTATGCACACAGGGACAACTATGAGTTATTGCTGTCGCGTTACCGTGGCCTCTGTTGTTCCATTGTTTCTATTATTACATACGTCAAACCCGCGAATGAATTATGCATGCCCAGTAAACGCAGAAGTTGATTCGCGGTGGTTTACATGCACACCTACATAGTCGATCGAAGATCTGCGGGCGCCGTTCGCATTTCCCGAGCGTTATCCCAACGTTAAACTAACCGCGAAGTCGCCGATTATTTTCTAACGGAGCAAGGAAAAAGAGAGTAATCTTTAGACTGCGTTTATATGGCTCCTGAAGATTTTCAACAAATGCTGGAACATCAAATTCCACCGAATTTAATACGATTTTTATGCTAGTAACACTGAAAATAAGATCTTACTTGTTCCCACTTTCTTGAAATTTGCCTGTAAAATTCAAATATTGCATAAACAAGACTCGGTAAGCTCGCATTATTTTTATGAAAATTATACTTGAACGTGACGAACTAATCAAGCACAATAATAATAAATTAAGCTCGGCCTTCCGCATTTCCGTATCATCTGTAAATAAATTTATTCCATGTCTGGTTACCCATTAGATTCGTTTGTGAAATTTCGGTGGCCATTGCTGTTACTTCACGTGCGAGTCAATCAATTAACATTGATTGATGGTAAAATGCAACACAGCGAAGAATGCATTGAATTCGATGCTTTAATACGAGCTATTTGTATTGTGTTTACATACAACAATATATCTATATAAAATGGAATCTGGAAAACATCCCTCGCAATCACATTTTTACGATTTCAGTATTTCGATGATGGTTATCTGTTAAGTAAATAAAAAACAGTTGTTCGTGCATGAGAATATTTTTTTGGGTACGTATGATTCCCTTGGAATGACCAATTAACTCGAAATTCCTTTGTCGCGAGCATACATCGAAAAATGTTCTTGATACTGGAATTCATGGAATTTCGATTACTAGTATTACGAACTGGCGCTGCGTTTCCGCATAATAAGTTGATGCAAGTATTTATTGGACGCATTTGTACTTGCTTAATTACATTGTAATGCCGCTGGCCATTATTTCGATGCGCATGAATCAATGGGACGATAATACACTTTCGGTAACCAGCTTCGCTGCCATTTCGACTGCGTCTGAAACATGTGTGCACGTTTTATAGAAACGCACTATACAATTTCTTAGATGTATATACAGTGACGGCCATAAGTTTAAGTACACTCTAAAAAAGACGACAACTATTTTAATACTGTACTATACAATTTGAACTATTTTGGGTAGCTAGAGCGATTAGAGTTTACTACAGGATGTGAAAAGAAATTTTTTCAAAAATTGCAATTCATCCGATTTGTTGAAAAAATACTAAAAGTTGCATTTTCAACTTTTTCATGTGGGCCTATATTGAAAATTTAAAAAATAGGCTTTGTCGATCTGTGTCATTTATATGCGCTATTACAGTTTCATCGAAATCGGTCGATGCAGGAAAAAACGACAGGCATTGAAAGATGTAAGAATTCGTAGATATAGTCGGAAAATCGTGAAAATCTGCAATTTTGACCAGCTTTAAACGTTTGTAGCTCATTGCGACGTCGACCGATATTAACGAAACTTTCAGAATATGTTTAATTGGCACAAATCTACAAACCGTATTTTTTAAATTTTCAATATAGGCCCACATGAAAAAGTTGAAAATGCAACGTTTAGTATTTTTTCAACAATTCGGATCAATTGCAATTTTTAAAAAAATTTCTTTTCACATCCTGTTGTAAATTAATAGCTCCCAAAAAAGTTCAAATCGTAATAGTACAATATTAAAATAGTTATCGTCTTTTTTAGAACGTGCTTAAACTTATGGCCGCCACTGTATGTATTTATCAACAAAGGAATTTTTGTAACATTTTTTAACCGAAACACGTGTTCCGTCAATTAAAAAGTCAATTCATAATTTTTCTTGAAGTAAAGATAAAGTAATACGCGAAGTGACAGGTTCCAAAGTTGCGTAGTTAAAAAACTAAAAGAGACAACATATTTCAATTTCATCAATATCTTACCGGATTTAGTAAATTTCAATGTGTACTACGTGAGATACATTTTTCAATATAATACTGTTATTACGAATTCAAATTGGTCTCTGTGTTAGAAAATACAAGGTTTGGAACTATCTCTGCAAAATGGTGGAAGGACAGGTGGTTGAAACTTGAAACCCTTGGCTCCACGATACATCACAGTGTAACTGGAATCGGCTAAAAAAATATCCTGATCCTAGCACGGAGATCTTTCACGCACACTGCTGAAATTTCGGTGTTTTTCGAGAACCAGTTTCCAGTGTGCATACCTTTACAATCTCTATACCACCGGGCGAAATTCCAAAATGATTTATATCTCTCTTGCTGCTATGACAATTCGAAAATTACAATTTTAAGGAAAACCGAATTATTCTAACTTTGCAACAACACTAGATTAGAATTCGAAAATTGGTACGATATGGTGTTGAGTCTATGTACACAGAAATATAATAATTAGAAGAAATTAACTAATTGGAAGAGAAAACTCAACTTAAAAAGACTATTTCTAAAAGACGGTTTCTGGAATCATTAGAAATTCATGTCCTCCCCCCGGGCACGAATTAATTCGAGCAATCAATAACAAACAAGATCAATGCCTTACGCCTTACAGGGCATTGCTGTTTTAATTTCAGTTCGGAAACTCGTAAGATAAGCCGAGAAATCGGATAATCCTGATTAGCATGGTAACCAGCGAAACACTCGCAAACTTTTACACTCCACTTCGTTATTTTATTTGCGGACGCATTCAAACTTGCCGGAAAAGCATTGTCGCATTACGCTTTAATGCGCGGATTCAATGAACAGAGTTATTCGGCTGAAAACGATTTTTAGACTTTTGGCGTGCATAATTCATCTCGGATGATTCAGACTGTGGTTCTTTATGCGTTTATGATAATAGTGAGCAACTTTCTTCTTTTTAAAAAAAGAATTATTTTGAAATAGTTATACGTTTTTAAAAGCGATGTACGAATATTTTGTACATCCACTGTACATATAATTTTATTGCTAGTGCTTCATGAGGAATTAAAGTTTTTATTGGAACGTGTGCAAGTTCCACGAAAAAAGTAACATTTTTAAAAATCGACCAATAACAGTTTAAATAAAAATTATTTCATTAAGTGTACCGAATACTTTGTACATCCACTCTACGGAAGAATGAAATTTCTTATTGGAACGTGTATAAGTTCCACGAAATAAGTAACATTTTTAAAAATCGATCAATAACAATTTAACCCTCATCCGTCCCTCGTGTCAATTTGACACAGTTTTCCCGAAATAAGTTACACTGTTTTGTTATTTGTAGGTAAATTCGTTCGAAACTTGGTGACTTTTATTTTTCTAATGCGAAACATATTACTGGAAAAACCTAAAATGTAAATGTTAACTCATCAAGCTCAAGGAAAAAAACATCGAGAAGTAACTGTTTGACTTGCTATTTTATCGATTTTTTGTATCACTGTGTCAATTTGACACCGAGGGACAGATTCAGTTCGTGAAATGAGGGACGGATGAGGGTTAAAAAAAAAATTATTTCATTAAGATGGGCGAATACTTTGTACGCTCACTGTACACAGAAGCGAAGAAGTGAAAATAAATAAGGAAGAGGAATTGATAAATTGTCCACGCCCATCGGTAGTTGATGCGCTCGCGCACGAGAAAATGTAATTATAAGTGCAACATTATCTGGCAACCGGCTTGGCGTTCATATTTTGTTGGCGACGAGAAACTTTCCCGACTGCTTTTAAAACTCGACCGAGTTACATTTCAAATTCGCAATATACAATCTTGAGCCGCGTAAATTCCCGCGAGTTCCTCCTAATTAACGAGATGGGAATCTTGTCCCTTTCAGCGAGGCCACTTTTAATTGTTTTAATCTAATTTCGGTGTACGCGGCGAACGTTCGTCCGTAGACTTCCGTGATTATCGTGTTGTAAAATCTTGGTTTTTCCTGCGGTCGGGTTCGTTTCTTGCGATGAATTCCGTTTAAACGCGGCACCGGTGAATAGCCAGTTAAGTTGTCACGCGACGTTCCTTCGCGACAAACTGAATGAACATCGCGCATCTTATCTCGCTGATATATTCCGTCTATTAGCGCAGACACGCTCTTCGTTAAAAGTATGACGAGACGCGCAAAGAACACTGCTGTCACTGTCGAGGAGAATACGAACGGTGGATTCTAACAAGATCGCTTGCCACGTCATACAGGGTGTCCCAAAATTCCTTCAACAGCCGGAAATGGGAGGTTCCTGAGATCATTTGAAGCAACATTTTCCTTTGCAAAAATGTTATCCGCGGCTTTGTTTACGAGTTATTAACGAAAAACACGGACCAATCAGAGCGCGACCTAGACGCGAGTTGGCACAGTCGGCCAATAGACAGTTGGCGCGCCGGGCCGACAGTGCCAACTCGCGTCTAGGTCGCGCTCTGATTGGTCCGTGTTTTTCGTTAATAACTCGTAAACAAAGCCGCGGATAACATTCTTGCAAAGGAAAATGTTGCTTCAAATGATTTCGGGAACCTCCCATTTCCGACTGTTGAAGGAATTTTGGTACACCCTGTATATTCGAAAACACTGAGGAAATTCGTAATTAGTAGACGCCGCGGCGGATCTCTGTGGAACAGAAAAAGTCGATTGCAGAGAACGGAAAATAACTAACCGTAATTTATCACTAGCCTGCGGATCTTTATGCATTTACTTATGGCTCATGGAAGTTTTCAAAAAATGCCAGAATATAAAATTCGATGGAATTCAGTACGATTTTTATCTGTTTTGGATCTACAAAGGCTGTTCCCATTAAAAATGGATTTTATTCCATTCCCCTTTCTAAAAAGTTGAGTGATTTCTAAAAGTAGCAGTTCACGCCATCCCCAGTGGACACCGTTTAACATTTAATAACACTGTCCAACAAATTTCAACTATTTTTTTGTAGTTCGATTCCCACTATGCGATTCTTAGAGTTTTTCGCGCTGATTCCGATTCTGTCCTTAATTTTTCTCCTATACGTACAGTTTTTGAGAAAATGGAGTTTAAAAAAAAGACATATGTTTTAACTTTGAACAAATATTGTGATGTTATTATAAAAGATATTGAATTGTTGTTTACAGCAGAAGATTCCTTAGACTTTCCCGAATACAGTGATATCCAATATTAATACATTATGATTGTTTAAACATGTTTACCAAAAATAAGGGTCCTGCTCATGTCGGGCGAAGAAATTTTGCTTTCTGGTTTAAAAAAAACGTTGACGTTCCAAACTTAATAGGGTGGTTTCTCAAGACAAAAGTCTGCTCTATCGCGTGGTATAGTTCGATTTTCCGCTGGACCCTTATTTTTTCAGATAAATTGAAAAATATCCTCAAGAATTGGTGCAGAAGTGGTGTTTCTCCGCCTTTAATGAATGTTTAAACATGTTTAAACATGTTTAAACAATCATAATGTATTAAATATTGGATATCACTGTATTCGAGAAAGTCTAAGGAATCTTTTGCTGTAAAGAATAATTCAATATCTTTTATAATAACATCACAATATTTGTTCAAAGTTGAAAAATATGTCTTTTTTTTAAATTTTTATAAATTAATTATTAAGTCATCCATGACTTAGAAAAACTCTATAAGAATCGCATAGTGGGTATCGAAAGACTTTTTGGATGTTGGACAGTGTAATCAGACTGCGGATGTTTATGCAATTTTCAATATTTGTGGACAGATTTTAAGAAAGTGGGACCGAATCAAATCTTACTTTCATTGGCAATAGCATTTGTAGATTCAAAATAAATCAAAATCATACTAAATCTTGTTCAGTCTGATCCTCAAAGATCCACAGTTTACTAACAGTTTCTGAAAAATTAGACTGTGGATTTTTATAGACGCACGAAATCCGTAGTCTAGTGGTAATTAAATTGAAAAGGAAACATTTCTTGAACAGGTTCTTTACGCAACTAGATTTAACATAACACAGCTAGTGATTATCGACCGTGATCACTTTTACCGGACATAATTACGGCCCGATTGAGAGATTAAATTCATTGAATAATCAATAATTTTGATTAGTAATCAACAAAAGCGATTCGGGGGGAATTTAATTGTTAGACGTGATTAATGCATTCATCATTAGTCGCGCCCATGCTTACAATTACATTATAAATTGCATATTGAGCGGTCGAATTGACGGTTATCGTCAGTAAATTGTTTTGCGATTCCGAATTCTGTAAATGTGCAGCGAGTATGTATCTTTCTTACACCTGCGCGAACCACGAAGCACAGCAATCAGGATACGCATTATTGATATGCTATTATGACAAATTGAATAACGGCGAACATGCGTAATTTAGGGTTACATTCAGTGCTTGTAATACGTTCTATTTTCGAGTAGTCGGTGTAATTAGAATCGTTCAGCTTTCGCTCTGTACTAGTTTACGGTTCAAACTCATAACAGGAATTGCTTCTCGAAGTCCTTTCTAGAATGTTTTCATTCTGTATGAATTTTTTCATTTTGTGGAGAAGAAATAGATACAGTAGGGTAAAGTGCCCAATATGAACCACTTTTTGTTGATGTCATTTTTTTATTATTTTAGAATGCTCTTTTTCGTCCAAAAAATTACCAGTTGCAGATGCATTTCCTCTCTATAAGATCCTGGGGTCAAGTTTATTCAAAAATTAATACAGCGTGGTGAAAATATTTTTTTTGTGGTGTGTCATTTGCAGGTTCCAGCGAAAGTGGTTCTTAATATGGTATACCTTGAGTCCCTAATATGACGCCTAGTGCCATATTCGGCACCCACACCAAGAATGGCAATAGCCATATTAGGGAACCTTTGGTAGTGCCATATTGGGAACTCCACGTGGACTGATAATACTAGCTACTGACAAAGAGAAAATGAATTCCAGCCCAAATCAACACTTGGCAAACATTAATATAAATAAACTGAAACTACGGATATCTTCAAACATTTCAAAATCACTTAACTTCCTCGAAAAAGATACAATCGAAAATCTAACCACAAAAATATTCAACACGTGGAGACACAACTGGCGGAGGATCGATACTAAAATCTATAGAATGGTGCGACTGCACTTGCACACTGTTGAGTAAACATGGTAAACTATTGTTTGAGGATTTTCTCATTAGAGTGTGACTTCTCCTTTACAAGATATAAGGTAGTGCCATGATAGGCGACTATACCATATTTGCAATTTACACTTAAGTAATCTATTAAATACGAACAAATTTTAATGGCGCCCCAGAGTTAACATTGTGATCTCAAAGAAAGTGATATAAAGTGGCTAACAGCAAGTACAAGATAAGCAGGTACAAAATTATATGAAAGAGAAATTAATGGTCCAGCTCGCAAACGATAACATTTAATGCGATTAAGCACGCGTTGTCCACTAAGAGAATGGTAATCTCGTTAAATTTCAAGTTTCATTTCACCGCTGAATTATCAAGAGCGATATTCACATAATAATGTTTAAGATTATTAATGTTGAAGATTATTTAAACAGATGTACCTCCGATTTTAACAGCTTGTTGATGCAGTTGATTCTGCTGTTCAAGATCTCCAGCTCCAGAAGCTCCTTGTGCAGCTGTCGAATGAAAAACATCCCTAATAAGTGTATCGCGCGAGAGAGAGAGAGAGAGTAAGAGAGAGATCTACTAAGAGGACCCACCATTTTCTTTGTCTTCTCCTGGAACACATCGGTCTGCTGCAGCTGCAAATGAGATAGCAATTGACCATTTATTTGAATTGAATTGGTGCAAGGGAGTCTGGCGAATCTTCGTTGCAAAACTCGGTGCAAAACAACGAGTTGCACTTTCGGTTCGCGCAAAAGGATTACTATTTACTTTGCCTCGTCTGAAACGAACTTACGTGCTTACGGATACAGTTGTAAGTTGGCCCGATGTCCGTCACGCTTTTCTTCCGCGGAAATTTCTGCAAGAAATCGCTAATTGTTATTTATCCCGCAATCGGAGCGTTGCAAAAGTTTTGTGCGTTCGACCGACAATAATTTGACGAAGTAATCGTCACTGCTTGCGAGTAGACGTAGACAATGGTAACCAGACAGAAAGTCTGTCGTTTCTTTAGTAACTATTAGACTGGGGGGGATCTTTATGCAAAATAAAAATGTTCTGCATTGATTGTGAGCAGCAGGAGTAAAATGAAAATTGATTTTATCCCTTTGTTACACTAAAAACAACATCAGAATATTCTGAAATTTTTCCAATTGTTTACTGTTTTATATTTCACTCAATCAATTTCTTCGTAAATCCATCAAGATTCGCAGTTTAGTAATTATAATTTATCGACATTCTGAAATTGCACTTTTCCTGCTGTGCGAAATTTGCCGAAATTTTGTCATAAATACATCAAATCTGCGAGCTAGTTACGAACAAATTTGAAACAGCGCTGAAAATTCAATTATTTCCGTCGTTTTTCAACGAATTTTTACTGCTTCCATAATTCTCGAACGAAATACCGGGTTTCGATTCGACTCTGCGCGAGCTTTTCGAGTAAACAAAAATCTGGAAGGGCGATCATTGCGAAATACTCGGAGCAATTGCCCATGTAAATAAAATACTGTAAAGATTTCGCGAACCCAGACGTATCGTTCCACATAAAATGTAGACCCAATTAGCTGGACGCGCTCTCAGTATAGGATTTATGAACGAAGCGTAAGCATATAAAATGAGGCTTCTCTACAGATATCACTCTGCAATTTACGCTTACTTTAGCTCCGTCTACGGATAATGAGTTTCCAATTTCGCTCGGTCAAAACTTTCGCAACAGTTCATGCATGTTTTAAGACCAGAATGCCACGCCGGTTCCAATGCATTCACAGCGCACCGAACATTTTACTGTGTGCGGTAACATGTAAAATGGTGGTCCGCGTAAGTCTGTAATTATTGGACCGGGATAGAGGGGCGTACCTTTTCCGTCTCCATGTGCAGCGTCAGGAAGTCTTTCTCGGTCGTGGCACTCGCTTTTACACACTGGAATGGAAATCGACGTTATCGAATGAAAAGTCGAATTAATAAACGGATACTGGTTCGTGCTGCACGTCGCTTACGTTTTCAATATACTGGCCGATCAAAAGAACCGGACGGTGTAAAAATAAAGAACACGATACACACGTATACACGCTCGCGCGCTGACTTTGACGACTCCACTGTAACGTAAGTTAAACAGAGCGGGGTCTCTCGCCGCGCGGGCAACTTCGCGTCCAATTGAATTAACCTTTCTGGCCATTAAACATCGACAAAACTTTCGATCTCGCCATTAAACGGAGTTCTACGACGGGCGAAAGAGAGATACAGGAGAGAGGGATAGAGAGAGGGAGAGACTTAAACGCTCGGCCCTAATAGAAATAAACTTGGTGGCTTTCTCGAGGGCGCAAGCGAGTGACCTCGGCTGTACGCGTACAATAAACTCATCAGCCAGGGAACAACTAAACAATTAACGCCGCGATAAAACGGCGTAAGTCACGACCAGTGTAGCCAGACGGAGCGGCCCCCAGGCCCCTTACCTTTCCGTCCCTCGCCTAGATGCTGCCTCCGCTATCCCCACTCTTACCACTACCGCTGGCGCGACCGAGTGCTAGCATGAGAGCGGTAGCATGCTACCGACCATGGTTGCCATATGCACGCCCCCTCCGGCCCCTTACCCTTCCGTCCCTCGCCTAGATGCTGCCTCCGCTATCCCCACTCTTACCACTACCGCTGGCGCGACCGAGTGCTAGCATGAGAGCGGTAGCATGCTACCGACCATGGTTGCCATATGCACGCCCCCTCCGGCCCCTTACCCTTCCGTCCCTCGCCTAGATGCTGCCTCCGCTATCCCCACTCTTACCACTACCGCTGGCGCGACCGAGTGCTAGCATGAGAGCGGTAGCATGCTACCGACCATGGTTGCCATATGCACGCCCCCTCCGGCCCCTTACCCTTCCGTCCCTCGCCTAGATGCTGCCTCCGCTATCCCCACTCTTACCACTACCGCTGGCGCGACCGAGTGCTAGCATGAGAGCGGTAGCATGCTACCGACCATGGTTGCCATATGCACGCCCCCTCCGGCCCCTTACCCTTCCGTCCCTCGCCTAGATGCTGCCTCCGCTATCCCCACTCTTACCACTACCGCTGGCGCGACCGAGTGCTAGCATGAGAGCGGTAGCATGCTACCGACCATGGTTGCCATATGCACGCCCCCTCCGGCCCCTTACCCTTCCGTCCCTCGCCTAGATGCTGCCTCCGCTATCCCCACTCTTACCACTACCGCTGGCGCGACCGAGTGCTAGCATGAGAGCGGTAGCATGCTACCGACCATGGTTGCCATATGCACGCCCCCTCCGGCCCCTTACCCTTCCGTCCCTCGCCTAGATGCTGCCTCCGCTATCCCCACTCTTACCACTACCGCTGGCGCGACCGAGTGCTAGCATGAGAGCGGTAGCATGCTACCGACCATGGTTGCCATATGCACGCCCCCTCCGGCCCCTTACCCTTCCGTCCCTCGCCTAGATGCTGCCTCCGCTATCCCCACTCTTACCACTACCGCTGGCGCGACCGAGTGCTAGCATGAGAGCGGTAGCATGCTACCGACCATGGTTGCCATATGCACGCCCCCTCCGGCCCCTTACCCTTCCGTCCCTCGCCTAGATGCTGCCTCCGCTATCCCCACTCTTACCACTACCGCTGGCGCGACCGAGTCGGTAGCATGCTACCGCTCTCATGCTAGCACTCGGTCGCGCCAGCGGTAGTGGTAAGAGTGGGGATAGCGGAGGCAGCATCTAGGCGAGGGACGGAAAGGTAAGGGGCCGGAGGGGATAAAATATGGCAACCCTGCTCACGACCCGAGCAAAGAATTCGTCGTACAAAGCGGCAAGTTCGGCCGAGACTCACCATCAGCGAACAGACGAGAACAATTACGGTGATAAGCCAAGTTAGAAACATGACAATTCCACAGTGCGAGCCCAGATTCAAAGCGTGTCTCAATTTCGAGTCGACGAGCGAGAGCTGGTACATCTGAAACCAACGAATCGTTATCCCTCTCCCGATCAAAGCAGTTCGGGAACGTCTAGGCGGTATTCTGGTTTCGAATGCTGTCCTTTTACCAGCTTTTACGAGTCTTTTCTAGGTGGTACTATCGAACTTCCATTAGCGTTTCGCACACAGATTTCTGGGTGTTTCAAGTAGATAGATCATTTCGTTCGACCCCTCGTCAGATAATACATATTGTCTTATTTGGCTACGTGCCAGTTGAAACAGTCGATTGAACAGTCGAATAAATTTGTAAACATTATCTCATTGTTTGAACTTCAAATTGAACAGCCGAAGACCTTTTTAAAGAGTGTTTCAATATTTTAACTTCAAATTTAAAGATCATTTCATCATTTGAGCAGCAAATTGAAGAGCCAAATAATTTTGTAAAAATTACTTCGTTATTGGAACTTCAAACTGTACAGCCGAATAACACTTTTGCTTGAAAAAAATGGAAATTTCATTTTTCAACAGTTCAAAACCAGGATACTTCCTTAACCCTCGAGTGCACGGGTCAAAAGTATTCATCTTCCACTAGACTCTGCAACTGTATCGCATAAAACTAGTCCTATTAGTTCGTTGCATACGAAATGGTTCAACAATAAACCGAGAGTTCATTGAGAAACTCGAACATAATTCAAAGAGAATGAAAACGGTGGAAATCGTGGATCCCGAAGATCGAATCCGTGCGCTTGGGGGTTAAGAAGGGTTAGTTAAAAGTTAGGGTTAGATTCGACGGACCAACCAGCGAGGTCCGAAGCCGTTCGGCCGATTGTATCGGTAGTATCGTTGGTTCCTCATGGCGCGTCTCAGCTGCTGTAACTTTTCCAATTTATCGTGCTTATCGCGTGCATCACGTCAATTTCGCTCGAGCCCTGCGGACCGAAAAAAAATCTGTCATTTTTGGCGGACTGTTCGACAGAAAATGAGGAGCCCGACAAGCCCCGTACCCTCCGTGACGTTAGCCCCTCTACGGTGATCGATCACGAACGGCGATAACAGTAAACATCGACGCTACAAATTGATGCGGCATATTCAAACAACGTCGGTGACGATGACGATAATATGGCCGGGTTCCAGGCAAGAACGGACACCCTCGTAACGACATTATCTTTTCCACTGATCGTAGCCTCCACCCAACGTCCGTCGGATCCTTCCCACGTTACTCTTCTCCCCATACTACCGCCCACGCACCCTTGTCCCTTCATCCCTTCCAAACTCTCGAATCAGCCCTTCGATATTTGCACGAAAGCTTCTCCGATACCAACCCGCGATTACCGGGGCTTCTTCATTGTTTCTTTTTGGACAACTCACGCACAATTTTTCTACGAACACTACTAAAATATTCTACGATAAGATGTATCAATTAATCTTTTCGAAGAAAACGTAATTTTACATGTTAAAAGATTGTTGACGTTTTCCCTTACTCATCTTTTTCTATTTTTACGTAAAAAAGCAGCAGAAATCAAAGGTGAACCTTTCGATGTGGGACGCCCACACGATCAATTTTTCACGAATACTATTAAAATATTCTACGATGAAATGTACAAATTAATCTTTTCGAGGAAAAACGTAATTTTACATGTTAAAATCTTTTTCTATTTTTACGTAAAAAAATGTATAAAAAAACTGTTTAGAAACCACGCTTAAAATGCACTAAAAGGGAGAAAATTATTTTTTTCCTGGTTCTCCATAAAATACCGAATCCTGTTAAATGATTAATAATATTTTTCCACAAAATTTTAAGCAATTAGTTCAAAATTTCTTGTGTTATAAAATAGTGTCGGAATAGATAGACAAATTTAATATAAATCTAAATAAAATCATGACATTAGTGACTATAAAAATAAAAGCGTGGAGCGCTAAACTACAGATAAACGAATTAATATTCGGACGCTCTCTAAAAGAGATGATAACTTTTTAAATATTGTACCATACAATTTGAACCTTTTTGGGAAGCTTGAGCAATTAGTTTACTACAGAACGTGAAAAGAAATTTTTTCAAAAATTGCAATTCGTCATGATTTTATTTAGATTTGTATTAAATTTTTCTATCTATTCCGACACTAATTTTATAACAAAAGAAATGTTAAACTAATTGCTTAAAATTTTGGGGAAAAATATTATTAATCATTTAACTGGATTCGGTATTGTATGGAGAACCAGGAAAGAAATTATTTTATCCCTTTTGGTGCATTTTAAGCGTGGTTCTTAAAAAGTTTTTTTATATATTTTATTTTCTACTTTGATTGTCATCGGAAGCAAGTGTGTATACAAAATTTCAGCAAGATTGGACTATGGGAAGAGGTTTAAAATTCGATTACAAGATTTTAAGAATACAACAACACGGCAAGTTAATTATAATATAAGCGTGGTAATAATAAAAAGCAGCATAAATCGATAAAATTTAAGATTGAAAATACTTAACAAAAAGATGGTGAACCTGGTGGAAAAAGTCGCGCTTCTCAAAGTCACGGAATGACTGGGCACGTTATGTGTAAGACTTCTGAATGGATGGAGAGGGAGAGAGAGAGAGAGAGAGAAACACGATACAGAAAATTGAATCGTCGAAATGAAAACACCACGGCGCGGCATCGGCACAAGAATCATCGATGAAGTGCGGGGCAGATGCTCATCTTATTCTTTGAATGCTTACCGCTGTTGAATGTCCAGGGCTCTGCGTTAAGCTGAAGCGTCGAAATAGAATTTCATGACTGTCTGTTCTTAATGCTTAAAAGTCTCAGTAGAAAGACGAGGATCAGTCCTCGAGTAGAATGCAGCTACATCAAAAGCCGGCTCTGTAAATTCTGACGTAAATAGAAATTCTTCCGAGACAAGAAATACAATACAGTCTCGACCGGCGATGGCGCTAACATTTCACCTGATCGCAGTCTTTTAATATTACGAGTCTACTGAATTAATGCAAGAATTTCGAAGTTACATGGTAAAGATTCCTCTAAATCCACAAGTACATAGCTAGATTATGAATAGTTGCGCACTGGCGTCAACGCATGTCGGGCGAAGATATTTTGCTTTCTGGTTCGGTAAAGACGTCGATTCTCAAGATAAAAGTCTGCTCTATCGCGCGGTATAGTTCGATTTTCCGCTGGACCCTTATTTTTTTAGATAAATTCAAAAATATCGTCAAAAATTGGTGCGAAAGTGGTGTCTCTCCGTCTTTAAAATCATAATGCATTAATATTATATATCACTGTATTCGGGAAAGTCTGAGGAATCTTTTGCTGTAAAGAACAATTCAATATCTTTTATAATAACATCTCAATATTTGTTCAAAGTTGAAAAATATGTCTTTTTTTAAAACTCCATTTTCTCAAAAACTGTACGTATAGGAGAAAAATTAAGGCCAGATTCGGAATCAGCGCGAAAAACTCTACAAGAATCGCATAGTGGGAATCGAAATACAAAAAAAATTTGAAATTTGTTGGACAGTGTTATTAGAACAAAAGCTAGCTATGCTGAGTTCTTATCATATTAGTATGAACTAAGAGTGACCTAACAATGAATGACAATGAATCTAAACGTTCCTAGTCTGCACTTACACGTTTTCGAATAATTAGAAACGTTCTTAGGACTAGTAATAATATCCCTGCTAACAATGAATTGTTATTACCATTCCGTAAGCGAACGTGTCTCCTCTGAATAACCGTGCTGGACGAGAACGTGAAAATATGTTCGAAATTCACACGAGCGGCTGTCATATTTATTTTCTCTCTAAATATCATGAGCAATGGTCGCAGTTAAATATTTTCACAACGTACAGTGCATAGTTACCGGCGGATACGAGATTTCATGACTGTTCACCATCGGAACGGCAATGTCGGAAGTCCGATTCGTTGCATAAAATTCAAAACAAATTTGAACGGTCGTAAATAAAAGAGTGTCGAAGCCGTGCCGCGCATAACAAAAATCACGAATACTGGAGTCTTGTTCTAGTTGTTTCTTTTGCTCGTACGTTCAACAACCGGTACACAATTTAGACAATGATTGCACGAAACCGTGTGTCAGCAGAAAAAAAAATACACTCCATTTTATTATTGAAAAATATCTTGGAAAACATTATTTACGCATTCACGAGTAGGTGAAATTTGAAACAGCAATTTTGTTAAAAAGAATCGAAACGATTCACAAATCCAGCGATCATTACGAAAACATTATTTACGTATTCGCGACACATTCACGAGTAGGTGAAATTTTTAAACAAACTGCTCGAAAATTGCGACCAGGTGAACAATTTCTGTTACCGTTAGAATTCGCGTTAATAATGTTTTAAAGCAGCACTCAACGTTTACAATGAGAACGTATGTACAAGTGAAACAAGGCTACATCATAAAAAGAGAACTATCTCGTGTAGTTTATTTGCAGCACAGGTGGGACATTCTGTATGTTGCAAGATTATTATCATAAGTAATGCTATAAGTCCCTACAGCAATAAAGCAACGCAGAGAGGCGAGCACATTCGTGTTTCAAGATCAGGTTTAATAGGGTAGCCGAGCGTAGCGGGCGAGTATCGAGCTTCCCCTGTAACGCCATACCTTTATTTGTAACTTTAACTGACCGAATTAAACGTCCATTTGTTCTAAAAATGGTTTTCTTTAATACGCTATCTCGTACAACTCGAAAGCCCACTTGCATTTGAATTTAAATGCCGCTGGTATAACGTGGTCGTACTGATCCCGTCTTTAGAACGTGCAATTTCGGGAACGCGCACTGTCGAAATCCTGATTCTTCTTCCATAAACGAATACCAGTCTCCAGAAAGACTCGATCAAAATTTTTTCAAATATACAGTGTTCGAATAAAATGTCTGCACATTTTATTAACTCACTTCTGCACTTACTTCCACAAAACAAACTGTTAAATAAAGGTAAATTCTTCTCTCGATCGAAATATAATATACAATAAATTTGTGATGTGCAGTTATTTAAAAATGCGTCTCGACGTTTCGATCTCCGTGTTTCGAAAAGTTGTTCAGTTACGGTGTGTTTCAAAATTGCCGCCCAATACGTTTGCGAATCACCATCGATCGATATCGACAAACCAATCATGTAACGGGTCTTCTAACCTCTTTTGCGGTTCGCTTCTAACGCATATTCAGTTACATTTCTGCCACCATGGAACAAAGTCCGGCTATCTGTAACTCCTCAGTATTTACTTAACAATTTTGTTCTTTTTTTTTTCACAGAAAGTATGTGGTTTTTAATTTATTGGTTTTCCGTTTGATTTACATGGCTGTGCTACTTTTCAAATTACGTTATATTATACATACATTATTTTTCAGACGCAAGAAATGTCTCTTTGAGAATGATCCACATAGGGATCGAAACGTCGAGACGCATTTTTAAATAACTGCACATTTGCTGTGGTTCGAAACGATCGAACCTTGCGCCGAAATCACAAAATTGTAAACTGTTAAATGTTAAACAAATTGATGAGAACTTTGATTCGCTTGTAATCAATAGATTGACAAATTTTAAGAAAGTGGAATGAAATGAAATCCTATTTTTAATGGCGACGGCGTTTGCAGGCGCAATGCACTTAAAAATCGTGCCACATTCTATCGAACTTACTATTCTAGTATTTTTTGACAATTTTCATAAGTGATAAATGCATGATTTTCTTCGTTTGATAAAGACGTTTTAATCACTGTGACTGTAAAGAAAATGCTACAGCAAGAGAAACTGCAGAAAATCGAATTTTTAATATACTGTTTGAAGAAATAACTTTTGTTAGCTGCCCATTCTGGCACTGCATATTTATTGGGTTGGCAAATAAGTTCGTTCGGTTTTTTTCCAGTGTAAGTTTCATTGGGATTTGCTTTTCCGTTGTCAGCGCTATCGTGCAAATCGAATACACATTTGAAAGGTTATGTTTCACTGTTTATATTGTGCTGTGTTTGTTTAGGTTAATCTCAGTATTGTGTGTGGTGCCTAGCTGTGAACATGGAAATAAATATCGTGCATTATCGTCACATTTTGCTCTATTATTTTAAAAAAGGCAAACGGGTTGCGGATGCTCATAAAAAGATATGCCGTGTGTATGGAGATGATGCCTTAACACAGGGATGGGCATTTTTGCCTCAATTGAGGCAAAGCCGTCCCCACCGTAGCGCCTACTGTCCCCCACCAGCTTCCGTCGTTACTATGAAAGAAAGAGACGCGCATCGTCCGTCGCAAGCAGTGCGCAGGCCTCGTGCACAGGGTTGCCATATGACGCCCCTTACGTCTTCCGTCCCTCGCCTAGATGCTGCCTCCGCTATCCCCACTCTTACCACTACCGCTGGCGCGACCGAGTCGGTAGCCTGCTACCGCTCTCATTCTCGCACTCGGGCGCGCCAGCGGGAGGTGTCAACACGGGGAAAGA
>KB640417.1:368218-379715 GCA_000346575.1 Lasioglossum albipes | reverse complement strand
GCGCCAATTGTCTATTGGCCGACTGTGCCAACTCGCGTCTAGGCCGCGCTCTGATTGGTCCGTGTTTTTCGTTGATAACTCCTAAACAAAGCCGCTGATAACATTTTTGCAAAGGAAAATGTTGCTTCAAATAATCTCAGGAACCTCTCATTTCCGGCTGTTGAAGGAATTTTGGGACACCCTGTATAAAATGTGCACTTTTTGATTGAACGAGCGATCGACTGAATCGCCGAAGGAAAGGCTAATGTAGACGCGGCTTTACGAAAATAAACTTTTGGTCGCATTACATCGTATCGGGAGGGGAGGGAAACTTGAACGGAGCCGAATACTTTCTCGTGACAAGCGGGAAACGAGATTTCGTGGTCGCTCGGTGGCGCGGTGGCGTCGAGATGGCTATGCCAGAAGCTCAATAGTGAGAATATTCACGGCGCTGTGGTGTAGGGCCCTTCTGGCGCATACCGCGAGCCTTGAGAGCGGCTCGCACAAAAAATATGTGTAATTAAAACTCGACGCTCCGGGGGATGCTTCGCGAACACGCGGAAAGGGAAAACGAAAGGGGAGAAAGCAAGGCGGCTCAGAAGCGATACAGACGTCCAGACGACGCGTGAAAACTTCGAGGTGAAATAATCAGCGATTCAGAACGCGGAAAATAATAATGACGTTGGATTGCCCCGGCCAGAGCTGCGTAACCTCGATATCGACCGACTCGGAACCGTGCCAATCGAAAATTTACATACATTTCTTGTTAATCCTTAAACCTTGATCGATCGTTTTCAGTCCATCTTTTTTCGTTCTCAGAATTCGTTGTTTCTTCCAAATTATAACCATAGAACTGTACGAATCCGAACAAATCTTTTAATGCGAACCCTCTGTCCAGGGATTTTGATATGTTAGAGGTACTTAC
Organism: Lasioglossum albipes; assembly: GCA_000346575.1. Taxonomy (NCBI): domain Eukaryota; kingdom Metazoa; phylum Arthropoda; class Insecta; order Hymenoptera; family Halictidae; genus Lasioglossum; species Lasioglossum albipes. Next base: position 378,811 of record KB640417.1, on the reverse strand, counting down.
TGGAAAAAAGAATACTTGACACGTATTTTTTCTTATCTTGTTGATCTCTCAAGTTGTTCATTTCGTCCAACTTTAAGGATGTTCGAGAGGTAATATAAAAACGCAACAAAATTTTTGAAAATTTGACAAGATATAATTCTTACTAAATTAATGCAATTACCAAAGTTTGGGTTCGATTCACTGCACCGTTTAAGAATTATAGCAATTTAAAGTTTTCGCATTTTAACACGTCTTCTTATGGAGAATTCACAAAATTCCACTTCAAACCCAATTTAAACCTTGAAAAAACGCAACTAGAAACTCCAGTTTTTTTTATATGTAGTAAAAATTATGTAATTAATTATGTTCAAAATTTATTAGGATTCACTAAACAGTTACGGAGCAAAAAAATTATAAACTGTTACAAAAGGTCAAATTTATCGTGTTGTCTCTCACTAGCATGGAAGCGCGACAAGTGTAGACCACTGAATGTAGCTACAGAGGGTACAGTATTCGTAAAAGTTTAATGCAAAATATACTCATGAATGGCTTTCATTGCCCATATATTGATGGATTTCGAATTTCTTGTACTTTTGTCTCCCATTGCACCTCCAGAACATCCTTAAGGGCTGTTTCCACCCCTTCAACGTGGATGATGGCCGATAAAAAAGAATGCGTATTTCATCATCGATTCAGTATTGAATGGTAAATGAAATCTTTCAAGATTTCGTGAAGCCATTACTAGACATCGGAAGAAGTAATATAAAACAGCAACAACATTAGTAGAATTGAGAAACGCTGTTATATTATTTTCAACCTGTTAATATTCAGACAGAATTATTTTGCATGAAGATCCGCTGTCTAGCCACTACTGTATACAGGGTGGAAATTATAAAGCGTTACAGACGCGAATATCTCTAAAAATATTGATTATACGCATAAATGTTTCAGATGAAAGTTGTTCAGCACCGAGGGGGGCATCATGTGGTGGGACTTTCATTTTTCCCGGTGGACACTCCAAGGTGAGGTGAAGGTCAACTTTCTTTTTTTAAATGGAACGTCCTATTTTTTATACCATAGATCGATAGAGTATCAAATTCTGAGTATAAAAGTGTTCACCTTCATATATCCTAAACCTAACAGTTAACGAGATGTTATCCAAAGAAAAAAGAAAATTGTTTCAACAATATCTCGTTAACTATTAGATTTAGGACGTATGGAGGTCGATACATTTTTACTCAGAATTCGATAGTCTATCGATTTACGATACAGAAAGTAAGTCTTTCCATTTAAAAAAATCAAGGTGACCTTCTCCTCACCTTAGAGTGTCCATCGGGAAAAATAAAACTCCCATCGCATGATGTCCCCCTCGGTACTGAACAACTTTCATCTGAAACATTTTTGCGTTTGATCAATATTTTTGGAGATATTCGTCTGCAAAGCTTTATAATTTCCACCCTGTATGTTGGTGCAGGTTATCGAATGTCAGGCGCGCAAAGGTTTCGCCGCGCCGCTAGATTTCGTTGTGTTCCACGTTGCAGTGTCTAGGCAGAGTCTAGCAGGAGTTGGAGGAGGTTACGTGGAAGGGAAGTTGTTAGGGCGGGAGGGAGGGGACGAAGGGCAAGCAAAATGTGCGACAAGCGTCTGTGTGCTTGTGAAAAGAAACAGAAAGAGTCGACGCTGCTCAGTAACGAAAGCCGACGAGAGAGTGAAGGCACTCGAGACCGCCTACGCGGAGTACGAAGGGATCGATAGCCGGTCTCTGTTGAAGAAACACTTAACCAGGCCAATCTTCGATAAACTGAAGACACGCACGACCGCCGGGGGATCCACTTTGATGGACGTGATTCAATCGGGCCTGAAAAATCCCGATTCTCACGTCGGATTGTACGCGCCCGATCAAGCATCTTACGACGTATTCGCCGATCTCTTCGATCCTGTGATCGAGGAATATCATGGTGATTTCACGCGCGAGAATGTGCATCCAGAATTGGACTGGGGATCCGCCGATGATCTAGGCGATCTCGATCCTCAAGGAAAGTACGTGATCTCCACAAGAATTCGCTGCGCCCGGTCTGTTAATGGCTACCCCTTCAACCCCACCATGACGTCCGCTGATTATCAAAATTTGGAGAAGAAGGTATGTAAAAATTCACCATATACACTAACGAGCATAACTGATTCAACACACCTTAAATCAGAATAACTTTTTTATGAATGGACCAAGCGACTTCAATTTCTCTGTAAGGCTAGAAGAATTAGTTTAGTAAATGACGTCTAAAAAATATTTTGAAAAAATGCATTTGATCGGAATTGCGAAAAAAAAATAGTAAAAATTGATTTTTACTACTTTTTTAGCTGGGCCAATAACGAAAATTTAAAAGATGTGTTTGGTCAACTCGGTTAAATTATATACGCTCTGAAAATTTCTTTGAAATTGGTTAATTGGTTTACGAGCTATAAACGATCAAAAGTGGTATAAAAATTGTAATTTTTCTAGATTTTCGGCCTTTTTACCACTTCTGATCGTTTATAGCTCGTAAACCAATTAACCAATTACAATGAAATTTTCACAGCGTATATAATTTAACCGAGTTGACCAAACACACCTTTTAAATTTTCGTTATTGGGCCCAGCTAAAAAAGTAGTAAAATCAATTTTTACTATTTTTTTTCGGATTCCAATTTCAATTTTTTTCAAAATATTTTTTAGACGTCATTTACTAAACTAATTCTTCTAGCCTCACAGAGAAATTCAAGTCGTTTGGTTCATTCATAAAAAAGTTATTCTGATTTAAAGTGTGTTGAATCAGTTATGCTCGTTAGTGTAGGTTTAAGATTAGACTTCTGTATTGAAATTAACAGAAATTACTTATATTAGAAGTAATAAAATTACTTTTATATTGGAATTAATAGAATTGTCTTTTATATTACGATTAACAGGATTAACTTATACGCATATTCAAATTAATAAAAATTATACGAAAATTCATGATTTACAGTACAGCTTTAAGATTAGACTTTTATATTAACATTAACAGAATTTACTTTTACATTAGAATTCATAGAATTACTTTTATATTGGAATGAATGGAATTGTCTTTTATATTGGAACTAACAGAATTGATTTTTATATTACAACCAACAGAATCAACTTAAACGTATATTCGAATTAACAACTTCAGACTCCATCAGACTGCACAGAAAATATTAACTGAACGAATTGATTAACTTTAATTACAAGTTATGTAATTAAAGCTAGCTGCGCCAATAGTTTCGCCCGTGACTGTATATCGATTCTGGTATCGGTCTTACTATTCATTTCAAAGCGATTCAGAGCTTAACGTTTACAATGTAAACTTCGAACGCATTGGAAGTCGTACTCAAAGGATCTTCTATTCCCTTTACTGAAAATCTGGAATTGTTATTTGATACGATTTGATGATGCGGCTGTAGAACCGTTGCTAAACAAATACCATGGCCGACGCTATGAGCAAAGTGAATATAGTACTATTTTACCAAACGAGACTTCGTTTCCGAGAAAATCGATTTCGAAGATCCGTCACGTTCGCGTGCATTAGTATCTACAAGTAGAATCAGCAAGCGATGAACAGACACGTCAGCCGATTCTGACTCGACGAATTTTCCAGTTCGTTTTCCTCGTTTGTGCAAATTTTATTCTATATTTGTTTCGAGAGATATACATATTCATTTCGGAAGCATCCAATCCAATGTTAAAAAGATTTGAATATACAAAATTTTTATTCTACGCTTTCGACATATCATTTCAACAAAATATTACAATTCTTTAAGAACCTAATATTCCATCATTTCGGAAATGAAAATGTTGATTTGATAATCTCATGTGCAGTGGACGTTTCGAGATAATCCACGATTAAATTGAAATTTTCGCTTTGCTATTCACACGCGAGTACAATGAAAGCCTGCGTAACATTTAAAAAACATTCGAAAAAAACTGTCTCCCTTAAATTGCAAAAAATTGATCAATGAAGCAGTGAACGATCTTTACGATCGTCGGCTGTTGTCGAAAGATTCGAAAGACGTTCTAGGTATGAAGCTATCGAGTGTGGAGTAGAGAGATATAGCAAACCCGGGGGAACGCGGCTTGAAAAATAAATCGGTATGGCGGTCATTCGATGGTGAGAGCCCCCATACGTTTCGTACTCTGTCTACTCGTCATTGGGAACAAAAGACAGGGAATTCAGATTCCTGCGTTTGACACAGATGGCCGTAGATGTCGTCGTGCTTAGCGTCTTAGTTCCCTTGGCAACCGAAACGCACCAGGGGAAACCCAATTTACCCTCGAGTAAAGCTTGAACAGCTCGGTTCTATAACACACACCAACGGAATGAATTTCAGTGTTACTGAACAGTGAAAGAAAAGCAATAATTAAATTTGGGTACGCGCTCGAAAAAAACGATAACTTTTTAAATATTGAACTGTACGATTTGAACTTTTTTGACAAGTTAGATCAATTAGTGAAAAGAAATTTTTTCAAAAATTGCAATTGGTCGGAATTGCAGAGAAAATACTAAAAGTTGCATTTCACAACTTTTTTATGTTGGACCCATACTGAAAATACAGGGTGTCCAAAAATTCCTTCAACAGCCAAAAATGGGAGGTTCCTGCGACCATTTGAAGCAACATTTTCCTTTGCAAAAATGTTAACCGCGGCTTTGTTGTAACTCGCGTCTAGGTCGCGCTCTGATTGGTCCGTGTTTTTCGTTAATAATTCCTAAACAAAGCCGCGGTTAACATTTTTGCAAAGGAAAATGTTGCTTCAAATGATCTCAGGAACCTCCCATTTCCGGCTGTCGAAGGAATTTTGGGACACCCTGTATAAAAAATACGTTTTGTAGATCTGTGTCGGTTACATGCATTGTGAAAGTTTCCTCGGAATCGGTTGAAAAATGTAAGAATTCTTAGATTTATTGCAGTTAGAGGCCGAAAATCGTTAACAATTGCAATTTTCACTGTCTTTGAACGTAAACGTCTCGCTGGGATCTTCCGAAAAATTCCGTAAAAATTTATGAAAATACTTTCAGTGTAAAGTGTTCGAGAAAGAAGTCTCAAAGGAATTTTATATTCACAATTATTCTGCAATTCCGGCATGAAAATCAAGGCACAGAAAATGTTACTGGAGTCGGGAGAAAACACCTAAACCTGTCCACGCTACTTTGTCAAGAAAGAATGTTTTGCATTATTCATTACCCTCGTGGTAAAAGCTTTAACGCGTGCATAAATTAAAAAACATATTTTTGAATTTAGGAATGCTTACGATGTCTAACATCGTGTCCTTGTGCATGCAGCGCTGCACAAAAATGAAGCAGATAGACGTGTTTTACACATTTCGGTGCACGGTATAACGAGAAATATGTAGTTACGATAAATTGTATCAGAAATAATAACAGAAATATGTTTCTCGAGTGTTTTATGGAATAGAAAAATATTGGTGAGTTCGTACGATGTTTGTAAACAGTTAAAATCAAAATATACGAAGAACCTTTCTGAATCTGGTTGCGAATGAATGGATACACTGAGAAAATAATAACATTCTGCGCCCTGAACAAATATTTTAGCCACATTATTATTTATTTTTAATTGCACTGCGCCATTTGATCCAGCACTGGTCTCGTGCAACTATAACAAAAATCAGAAAAGAAGATTCGGTTGTATTATTTCCAATTAAAATACTTAATTAAAAGATTCATAAGTCAATCTTTGATCATGATTACTCTAAAATATTAAATATAGTCAACCTGGAAACATTATCTGATCGAAGAATAGTATCCGACCAAAGCTTCATTTTTAATTCGTTGAATAATAATATAGATTGTTCCGCTCTCCTTAGGCAAATTAATCTTTATGTACCTGAACGTGTTTTGAGAATGAGAGCAGGATTTCGAACAACGCAATCCAAATCCTGATATGGAGTAATGAATCCTATAAATCGGATTATTGCGAGATCAAATACACTTTACAATAATATTGATATTTTTAATGGCACGTTACAGGCATTCAAAACAAAATTACGCGAGATTATTCGCTAATATCGTACCTGTATTTGTGGAGTTCTGCGCTTGTCCCATCGAATGTAAACATTTTAGGTTAAGAAATTGTTTTTTTTTCTTCTTTTTTTTTCTATGTTCTTTTTGTTATTTTCTATTTGTTTTTATCAGTTATACAAAAGTCTGTAAACTCATGTATAAGTTGGCGCGCCGGGCCGACTGTGCCAACTCGCGTCTAGGTCGCGCTCTGATTGGTCCGTGTTTTTCGTTAATAACTCCTAAACAAAGCCACAGATAACATTGTTGCAAAGGAAAATGTTGCTTCAAATGACGTCAGGAACCTCCCATTTCCGGCTGTTGAAGGAATTTTGGGACACCCTGCATATATATAAGAGAGGAAAAGAACTGGCCAAGAGCGAAATACGGTTATAATTGAATGCGCGTTATTCGATTCGCTGTTCTCACGACGCGACGGCGCATTCATCGATTTATATCCTCGCGAATTATTGTGAATAAACGGTAAACTTGAATTTACTTTGGTGCACGGTCGTCAAAGCGAGTACCCGTGCGAGACTCGTTTCTCGTGAAAGAGTTAAATCATAGCGCAACGCTCGCATAGATAATTGATTTCGCTCTTAGTCCGCTGTGATGGTAGATAATTGCGTTTTCTAATCACGTTTTACCCGCCTCGTTATCACCGAGTTATGGCATAAGCGAGAGGGGTGAGGGACTGTATAAATTTCCGACGAACTGCGGCAGAAATCCTGCTCTAATCTGTTTACACCAGGAATCTTCTACACTTTTAGGTGCGCGATGCTTTAGCGACGTTGGAAGGAGAACTAAAAGGAACGTATTACACGCTCGGGGCTATGGACAAAGAGACGCAGCAGCAGCTCATAGACGATCATTTCCTGTTCAAGGAAGGCGATCGGTTTTTGGAAGCTGCCAACTCGAACAGGTTCTGGCCCACCGGTGAGCATTGATCGCGGTTTCTTCGACATTTATGGAATCGGAAATTCTACGATTTTTATTTGGTCAGACTTTTCGAAACCTACACTGCCCGAAATTACCCATGAACCCAACTGATTTTTTTGTGAGATCTTATAATTATGTCATAGTAATGAGAAACTGGTGCACGATAGCATTTTAGGATTAATAAAAGAAACCATTTATATGATTACATTCATAGTTTAACAAGATACGAACTGCGAAATTTCCATGAAGCCACACGTTTTTTTAGTAGCGGATTCTCCATCAAGATTATCGAAAATTTCTTCTATATTTACAAATTAATACTTTGTATAATTGCCATTTCTTCGAATAATGTCGAAAATTCGATTAGGCATTTATGAAATCAAAGTACGAAGAGTTTCTGCTTCGATGGATGTCCACGCTTCGTTCACCGCAATCCATAAGTCTCCATACTTTTCTTGCAAGTACAGTAATCGCTCCTTCGTTGTCCTGAATCGTGGACACGATCGTTGTCCAGTGCCTACCCACTCCACTGCCTGTCAACGAGAGGATTAGGCCTGCGTGGATCTGGTCGCCAGATGTGTCCCAGGACTGTCTAGACCCGCGCAGAACGGAGAACAATAGGAAAGGAATATGGCAAGGAAATAAGGAGTTTTTTAAAGCCAGACAGTTGACTGCGAATGCTTTTTAACTAGCCGTCTCACTAAAGACGCAGTCATAAATCAAAAATAGTGTCCGGGCACGGTCGTTGTCCGCTCAAACCCCCGGCCTTTGGACAACGAAGGAGCTTTTACTGTATATGATTACATTCATAGTTCAACAAGATACGAATGCGAAATTTCCATAAAGCCACACGTTTTTTAAGTAACGGATTCTCCATCAAGATTATCGAAAATTTCTTCTATATTTACAAATTAATACTTAGTATAATTGCCATTTCTTCGAATAATGTCGAAAATTCGATTAGGCATTCACGAAATCAAAGTACGAAGAGTTTCTTCGAAAGAGAGACGAAATAACTTTACGTTTTTCTGTAAATAAATAATATATCTATGAATGTAATCATGTGAATGGTTTCTTTTATTGATCCTAAAATGCTATCTTGCATCAGCTTCTCATTACAATGACATAATTATAAGATTTCACCAAAAAATCAGGTGGATTTATCCTATAGGTGGATTTATATTATAGGTGATGGTAATTTCGGGCAGCGTTCGGTTTGTCGGTCGGTTGGAGTTATTGTAGCTGGCCGGGGTTTACGTAAAACATTCAATTACAATGCTTTAAGTTCGTTTAGCTCGTTTGAAAACATTAATCCCTTGTAAGCCAAACAGTCGAAATAGGGGGTTCAAGTTTAAACGAAGATTAAGGTGTAAGTTTCTGGGATTAAAGCACGTTCCGCGGAGGACACGTTAGTGAAATAGTAAGTTAATAAATCACTGCTACCATGCTATCATTTTTACGGCGTTCGACCACCGAACGATTGCGCTAACAAGTTCCCAATGTGGTTTAAGAGCACATGTAGATGGGCCACGGAAACGCACATTTCTTTTAAAAATGTTTCTTCGCTGCTTTGCGAATTTATTAGCTTCCTAAACAACATTCACGACGATTGTTGTCGTCATTTGTTGTCTGTAGCCATAATTACTGGGAATGCCATAATTAGTGTCGAAAGTAGAACACAGTGTACGTTAATATAAATCGATGTCGCTGAAAAATAAAGTTAGAACACTTCCCTTCATCGCATAAGACAACTTTCGAAGGTGTAGAATTTTTGATCTTGACGAGATAAGCAGCACAAGAACTTTTGTTATTAACGTCAGAGTCTTCAATACTTCCACGCCGATAACACTTTGTTTCATGAGATTATGCAAGATCCTGCTCAGAAAAACGGGGAAATTGCGTTGGACAATATTATGTTCGATAGTATGAGCACTGTGAAATTCCCGGTGATGCGATGAACATGCAAAAATGAAAGAAAAACACTATCGACGGCTATTAAAATATCAGAAAAATTGCAAGCTTCTGGACCGAACTACTCTAGTTGAAATTACCTGTGGAAAGTGTTACTATTAGCTTTCACTGTAACAATAATCATTAATTGTACAACTAATACCCATCGAAATCTACTCGAACGCGAAAGCTCGCTCTTCTGTAAATAAATTCCCACGGATCCCCGAATTAGCGAATCGTGTTTCCGCCGAAGTTTGAAGTTCAGATAATCATAATTTCAGTGTCATAAACTCAAACAATGGTCGCGGAGATATTATTCTATGGTTAACCTAAATGCTCACCGTGAAACCTTTTGTATCCAAACAAAAGCCAGGGCTTGTTAGGTGTATTCCGCAAATAACTCTTCGCGAAAACTCAGAGCGCAATTGCGTCGACATAGATAATTATCGTTAATTAAATTTCATAAAGTCGTCCACACGTACGAAACACTTTCGACAGATTCCGCCGGGTATAATATCGGGATTGTGTACGCGGCAGGATTCAACGTTGACTTTAAGTAATTTGCATCAAGCTTTAGACCGGTTTCCAACCGCATCTCGCACTTATGCAAAATTCTGTAAGCTGTGCGCTTTAACGGTTGCGTCCAATTATTTCGTAATAAAGGCTGCGTGGCAATAAAAATGATAATAATAATCTCGGAGCACTATTATTGCCGTATAATGGAAACGAGTCGCCTATCTTATAACATTTATTATATGTATACTATTATTTCAATGGCTTCCTCAGGATTACTGTATTTTATTTACAGCACAACTGCTTTATCGTATTTTCCAAGTCGGCTGCTGACTAAATGCATATTTTATACTCTTCAGCCTTCAACAATTCTCAAACATATTAAACAAATCTTCCTATTTTATCTAGAGCGTATCTTCACATTTATTAATTAATCTAACTATATGCAGTTGTTTAAATGGCTTCTTTAAATAGTCCTTAACACACATGGAACAAACCACTTCACTATTATTTATTGTACTTACTGCAACTTGCACTTGCTGTAATTTACTGCTTTACTTTATTTGTAGAATCAGCATTTGAATGGCTGTCTTAGATAATACTGAAATATATATCAAATAAATTATTTTATTTTATTTACTGATTCAATCACTGACTGAATTACTGTACAATACAATATTTTTTTTTATATTATTTATTTATAAAGGTCGCATTATATATATATATATATACCGGGTGGTTCACGACAAACAGGCCACCTAAATAACTCCGTTAGGATTAGAGATAGAAGAAAATGTTAGAGAGAAAAGTTGTACTATTAAAGGGGGCTCATACGATACCAAAAAAATTTTTCTTTTTATGTAATTTTTTTTAGAGATATGAAGGTCACCTTCTTTTTTTTTAATGGAATGAGGTAGTTTTTAATACATCAATCGATGCAGCTGGACATTCGTTATAAAAAAGTACTAATCTATGTATGTCGAAAAGTTAGTAGTTCAGGATATATTTCAATTTAAATAACTCTAAAATACCATTGCGGTCGTACTAAGACGTTAATTAAAAACTACCTCATTCCATTAAAAAAAAAGAAGGTGATCTTCATATCTCTAAAAAAAATTACATAAAAAGAAAAATATATATATATATAT
>KB640417.1:308087-320116 GCA_000346575.1 Lasioglossum albipes | reverse complement strand
TGTCAGCGTCCCCACTCTACTACGTATTCCCACTCTGACCCGCTTCGCACCGAAGGAGCTCAGTGTGCGTAAATAATAATTTTTCCAAAATAAAATAATTGTTCCTAGCCCCATACAGATTGTGAATTTTGAATAGCTATGAAAATATTTGTAAGATTTAAAACGAAAAACGTGGGGCGCAAGATAATATTGTAGTAAGGAGTGTAGAGAGTAGCTGCCGTTGTGAAAACTCACACAACAGTTCATATCATTTGCAGTGCAATAAAATTGTTAGTGACTTAGGTGAACTATTCATGCATCAATTATTTATCAATTAAGGCAAGCGCCCCGCGTTTTTCGTTTTAAATCTTACAAGTATTTTCGTAGCTATTAAAAATTCACAATCTGTATGGGGTTAGGAACCTGTATGGGACTAGGCAAAATTAGTTTATACTGTTTAGTCCGTTTTAAAAACGTGGTATTTTTAAAAAATTTATTTTTATTTAAATAATTATTTTCTGCTTTTTAGTCCTGTGTGTGAAATTTTTCAATCGATTTTAAACATTTTTATGAGATTACAGAGACATGTAGTAAATTTCAGGCGGTATTGCGACCGCGTCCTATCGAAAACAAACGCCGTGGTAAAATGTCAAAGATAAAGGTTCTACGGAGAATTTCGGTTTAACTGTTCTTTCGCTTGGTAAACAAACATTATAGTATAATGATACGTAGTAGCTTTGTAAACACCGCACGGAGTTCGAACGCACACTGAGCTCCTTCGGTGCGTAGCGGGTCAGTGGAGTGGGGATAAGTCAGAGTGGGAACCGAGTGAGTACTACCGAGCGTCGCGCGGGGTGGTGTAACGGTTACAAATTTTGTTAATAGCTTACATCTCCTAAAGGCATAGGCTTTTTTAAAATTTGAAAATTTTTTTTAAATATTGCATTGCAGTTCTGAGCTATGTTTAAAATTTCAAGTCTCTAGCTCATCCGGAAGTTAGTTTAAAATCAATTGCAAGATTTGTACTACCGAACACACAGACAAACAATAAAGCGAGCTAATAAAAACGTGGTAAATAAAGCAGCGAGTACTAGATTATCTCTCTTCCGTATTTTCCGTTTTATTTCAATTCAAAGTTCTATCGCTCTTACTTAAAGGCCGTTTATTATAGTTTTTCGTGTCGACAAGAAATATCAGAAAAATATGAAAGAGGAAAAAGTGATACAACTTTTTTCAGGAATCGAAGTGACCTTGATTTTTAAATGTTTTAGGTGGTCATAGTAAGGGGCAAGCTCGAAACTCCAAAATGGCAGATTCAGTTACGAGACTTCTTCAATGTGTTTCCAGAGGAATTTCTTAAAGAGCGTTTCTTAACCCTCATCCGTCCCTCATTTCACGAACTGAATCTGTCCCTCGGTGTCAAATTGACACAGTGATACAAAAAATTGATAAAATAACAAGTTAAATAGTTACTTTTCGATGTTTTTTTCCTTGAAATTGAGGAGTTAACATTTACATTTTAGGTTTTTGCAGTTATATGTTTCGCATTAAAATAATAAAAGTCACCAAGTTTCGAACGAATTTACCTACAAATAACAGAACAGTGTAACTTATTTCGGGAAAACTGTATCAAATTGACACGAGGGACGGATGAGGGTTAAAATATGTCTTTAAGTTAGGTTAACGTTTCTCATTTTCACTTTCGACCCTTTCCGGTAGCTCTAGCGTTAAATATCGACAATTCGAATATTGAACAAGGGAATTCTAAGGCAACTGTACCAGTTCCAGCATGAATTTCGCAGGTCGTTGCGGTCCAGGATTTCCACGTAACTCGAGCCCGCTGGCCACGGTGTTGCGATATTTATTGTGCCGCTCGAGGATTGTTTCGATGTCTTTTTCGTCGATAGGTTCAGATACCGGATTCAAACATTTAACACCGACCACTGCGTCAGACTACGAAAACGGGAAATGTAAAATTTGTCAGATGGTCGAATAATTCCATGCACCGGTAACGCTCGAAAATTGAAGGAGATGAAATTGGAACGTCATACAAAATTATTTGCGAATTAAAAGTTCTGCTGTTTGTTCAATCCGACGAATACACTTCGTGTTTCCGATACACAGGTTGGCCCACCTAGATGTAGCCATTTAAACATTTCAATTCTAGCAAGTCTAGAAAAAAATATACATTCACAAGAAAACAAAATATCGATGACCTTGAAAAATCCGGAAAATTTGACCCTGAAAAAAAAAATAACATCTGCAAAGATATTCACGTTGCTATTCCATTTACATTGCATTGAAAACATTTGTTATGTCATCAAAAATGAAGGAGATATTTACGTAGCTACATTTTAATGGACCAGCCTGTATACTGACAACTCTTATAACGGTTGTGACAATTTCGCCATGATTATACAATTCAATTGACGATTTACATCTGCCAATAATTCTACTCTATCTGCAATTATTGCGTCTTGTTTATGCAATTTAAAAATCACGGTCCAATTGCCCGAGTTTGTATTGTTGCTTGAATAGTAATTTAACTGTCGGTTGCAAAGTAGAGGAAAAAGGAAAAGAATATCTTGAAATTGAAATACATTTTTAGTATAATTTAATGAAATTAATATGCATCATTTCATATTAATGAGCATCACGTTTGACTATCGGCGATTAAAATGGAACGTGGATTTCGTTTAATGATTTTGAACGTGTTTATTACGGTTACAAAAGGAAGGCAGCGTAAAGTTGTTAACTTTTCGAAAGTAATTTGCTGCTGGCACTAGCTTTTCGTTTCGCGTAACAAATTTGCATAGCACTGCAATTTTGTAGGGCACAATTTTCGTGATGCCGGTATTACACAATAGCAGGAACGCTTAGCAACATTGTAACACTGTTAGAAAGTTTCAGGTTTTCCAGAAGTAGGTAATAATGTGTTTTCGAATCGATTCCTTTATGTGTCGGTCGGGCGGGAACGTATTTACGAATTTAGTGAAAAGCTGCAGGTATGTATGTATTCGAAGCGGTTCTTTAGCAAGGGCTTTTACATGGTGCTTCATCGGATTCACTTTGATGCGCTGAAGTAGAAGTAGGCGCTTTTTGAAGTCCCTTCACGGAGTCACGTGCTATATTTTTTATCATCGAACGAGAAATCCTCTCTTTCTCCCGTGACTGTAATTTCAAACTTCCTTATTTCGCTGCTATCACAATTTCATTTTTTTTTCTACGGTTCACTGGAAAGCTTAATTGCAAGTGCTTATACGAAATGTTCGAGCGAAATATTCATATTGCAAATATGAACATTTTCTGCATTTATAGAATTGAATTTTTGAACTTTTTTAAAGGAGATAACACAGTTGTGTTTTTCACATCGTGTTGATCTCCGAGCGTGAAAATAAAAATATGTGGATGCTTTCTCTTCTTTAAAAGTTAACCTGTCTAACTTTTGAACTTTCTTTTAAAGAAAACAATCGAGCTGTGGCTTTTATGCCGTGTTGATCTTGGAATAATTATTTTGTAACAGCTATAATAAATATTGTTCAGTGAAATAAGGCTACAGGTTGCAGATAAGGTAAATGTTTTCCGTTCCTTTATCTTGTTACGAAGTTTCTCTACAATTTTAGCGTAACGTTTCATCCGATCTTCTTATTAAAGTTTTCCTGACCTACAATCCTACCTAAAATTGCACGAACTTGTACTTCTCTTCCTTTGTTTCATTCAATCTAACGATCTTTTGTTTATATGTTTAATATATTTTTTGTACCTGATCTTTTTATTTGTTTGTTAAAGTCAACATGAATAAGTGGAGTCTTCTTATTTTTATGTAACGATACAAACCAATTCATTTTAGTGTACAATGCACTTCTATATTTTGGCATTTTGATATATTTACGAGCTCACGCGACTGCGAACATGAATCTAAGATATTCCTAAGACAATCTGACACGTGCGAGTATCCCGAGTGCTTCGTGGAAGAAAGGAAAATCCTTCGTGGTCTCGAGATAATGTCCCTCCATATTGTTTCCTTGAAGGTTATGATATACGCCCTCAAATGCCACTCAGCCTCTTTTTCCAGCTTCACTTACTTTTTATTTCAAGTTACTGTCCTTGGCAAGCTCCCTAACTCGAGGCCCTTAGAAGATATATCCTCCGTAATTGTTATTTCATTTTTCCAGCCACCTTTCCATTTACAAATTCTTATCCACCCGACAACATTCGCAAAACTGTCAAACAGGACGATTGAAAACGAAATTCTAACCTAAAATATGTCCATCGTTTCTAATGATGAACGAAACAATTCTGAAGCTCGTCGGCGTCTTTTCTTTTTTTAAATAGGATAGTGTCGTTAATATATTGTTATGACCAACAAAAAAGAAACAAGATTTAGACTATAGCATTTTTTAAACTATTAAAAATATCTTGAGAGGTTTTGGCAACCGATTTATGGTCTTTATAAGACACATATACAGATTGTAGTGTTTCCAAGCAATTTTTGGGCTGATTAGGGGTGACTATGAACGGGTAACTACAGGGTGTCCCAAAATTCCTTCAACAGCCGGAAATGGGAAGTTCCTGAGATCATTTGAAGCAACATTTTCCTTTGCAAAAATGTTATCCGCGGCTTTGTTTAGGAAACGAAAAACACGGACCAATCATAGCGCGACCTAGACGCGAGTTGACACAGTCAGCCAATAGACAGTTGGCGCGCCTGGCCGGCTGTGTCAACTCGCGTCTATGTCGCGCTCTGATTGGTCCGTGTTTTTCGTTAATAACTCCTAAACAAAGCCGGGGATAACATTTTTGCAAAGGAAAATGTTGCTTCAAATGACGTCAGGATCCTCCCATTTCCGGCTGTTGAAGGAATTTTGGGACACCCTGTATAGTGACCGATTAAAACTGAAACGAGGTGAATGTGTTAACGTGGAATTTCGCGTTCAGAACAATTAATTATGATAATTGGGGTTACCCTTGGTTCGTCGACAACCCATTTCACCGACACTGTTTTCATCAACACGATTTGACCGACAGTAACTTTCGTCGACACTGTTTTCATCGACATGGTCAAATCGTCGACAAATGTTTTCATCGGCAGTCCGTCTTTTGCGACAAGTTTGAGTTCATTCATTTCTACTAACACCAAATTCGCGTATTTGCTAATATAGATTAATCGTTATTATCATTATGTTCTCGACGCATTTAGTTGCTTGTATAATAAATAATAAAGAGAATTACAAAGCATTGTTATTTAGATCAAAGTTTTAATTGCTACTTTATTAATCAGAATATCTTCAAATAAAGGAACTTTATTAATAGGTACACACAAATGAATAAAAAATCACAACATTTCATTTAATTTCAAACATGGTTGTGTAAATACATATAAAAAATGTGAATAAACAGAACGAACGGTACGAATGTACATATACAGGGTGTCCCAAAATTCCTTCAACAGCCGGAAATGGGAGGTTCCTGAGATCATTTGAAGCAACATTTTCCTTTGAAAAAATGTTATCCGCGGCTTTGTTTAGGAGTTATTAACGAAAAACACGGACCAATCAGAGCGCGACCTAGACGCGAGTTGACATTGTCGGCCCGGGGCGCCAACTCGCGTCTAGGTCGCGCTCTGATTGGTCCGTGTTTTTCGTTAATAACTCCTAAACAAAGCCGCGGATAACATTGTTGCAAAGGAAAATGTTGCTTCAAATGGTCTCAGGAACCTCTCATTTCCGGCTGTTGAAGGAATTTTGGGACACCCTGTATAGACTGCTAAATATAACAAAATTGTACAATAATTACACAAATATCAAGTTATGAAATTAAAGCGATATGAATAATGAACTCAAACCTGTCGTTAAACACGGACTGTAGATGAAAACATATGACTACGATTTGACCGTGTCGATGAAAACCATAATGTCGACGAAAATTACTGTCGGTCAAATCGTGTCGATGAAAACAGTGTCGGTGAAATGCGGTGTCGACGAACCAAGGGCAACCCGATAATTCTTGGGAGGACGCGCTTTTAAGTATGCGTAACGCCGTGGCTGACTAATATCAGCTATTACCACTTACAATTAGTACTTCTACGAACACTTTGCGATATGTTACGTTATTTATTGACTACCAATTTCACTCGTCGACTATTTTCACCAAAATCCATCAAAGTTCCGTTCAAATCATGCTGAAGATTTTTAGGGATCGTATGGGGATTGATAGAACGATCTCTGATTGCATCATAGTAATTTCATAGTAAAAATTGCAACAATAATAATAAAGTAATAAAGTAAGGTTGGATTTGTGCCGGAATAAAGTCTGCTAGTTCTAATGTTAATTGACAGGTTGCGACACCGTTTTCTACGTACCGGATTTTGAGCGCACGTGCGATTAGCTGAAGTCTGGTGGTATTGTTTAATTGTAGAACGGAGATACGATGGCAATGTCCAGTGTAGAACGCAATCACAGCAGCCTGTTAAGAATAATAACAAGTAGAACGAGATGCGACTTCCCATTTCGCCAGTTTTCGTCGATTCTCAACGACCGAAAATCTGTCTCTACTGCCGGGTAATCTCGCAGCTACTTTCACCCGGCAGCAGTGTTTTCGAAATCGATCTTTCAATGAAACAGTGACAACGTCATGCTGCGGAATAATATTTTCTTCCTGGTAGAACTGTTCGCTCGAGGAACGACAATTTCGACGATTCCGCCAATTAACGGCAATTCTTGTTTCTTTATACAATGGTCCCAGCTATAAATAAAATATTGATTGACAAACTTTGTTGTCACTAGAATTATGGAACTTATGGCGGTAGGATACCTACGAATCTAACTAGAAGGAACTGGAATCTTACTAGATTTTGGGTCGAAAAAATGGGTTTCTTATCCACGGCTTTTTGTCCTTATTTCAGCAGATTTTGGGCTGGGTGTGGGCTCATTCTAAAGAGGAAGGTTAAATGCAGCGCGCCCAGCTTATTATGTAACGAGATTATGTTTATATCTAATATTATGAGTGTCCAAAGTAGAGGAAAAATCGAGAAAAAATGCCCGCAGATTCCAATGTATTTTTCTGCCACTAAAGACTTTCTTGGCTGCTGTAATAAGCTGGGCGCGCCGCATTGAACTTTCCTCACTAAAATCTTACTAGTTTTCGACCCAAAATCTAGTAAGATTCTAGTTCCTTTCTAGTTAGATTCGTAGGTATCCTACCCCCTTATACTAATTTTGTTACGAGAAATTTGTATGCTTCTTCGTTCGAGCACATTATGGTCGACAACTTCAATTTTTTAAATTCTACAAGAATTTTGAATTTCATCTACTGAATTTTGCTACAAATGCATAAGGGTCGTCGCACACTAGAACGCCCCGCCGCCTCTCCGACACTCCGGCACCGCGCGCCTCCGCTTGTTTTGGGTTTCTTCTATGTAGTTCATAGTTCTGTGTTTTACATCACGCATGGGCAAATTTTTGCTCTATCAGAGGCATTTTCAAGGGATATCCCCACTTCTCCCGGCCGCGCGTCTCGCTCCCCGTGGCGGCCGTAGTGCCGTATGTCTTGAAAATGCCTCTGATAGAGCAAAAATTTGCCCATGCGTGATGTAAAACATACAACTATGAACTACATAGAAGAAACCCAAAACAGGGGAGGCGCCCGGTGCCGGAGAGGCGGCGCGGCGGGGCGTTCTAGTGTGCGACGACCTTTAAGATCCGCAGTCTACATATAACACTAGTTTACGAAATGAAATTGATGTCATGTACATTTGATGAGAGGTAACTTTTCTTATGGATTTTCTCCCGCTGAATTCGAAAATCAGCTGAATTAAAATTTTTTTATGTAACAGTTTTTAAGATATTGTGATTTCTTCAATTTTTTTTACCTCTTTTCACTTTAAAAACCATATCTGGAGCTAGATGCGTCCGATCTGGTCGTTCTTGGTATCAAATGAAAGACATTGAAATGATGAACAAATATGTATAATGGGATCTTTAATTGGTTAAGCGGTTCAAAAGATATTGATGAAAATAGTCCAAATTTTTAAAAAATTACATTTTTATCCCGTGGCTACAGAATAAGCTTGAAAATTTAATTTTTTTTAAAAATCTGGACTATTTTCATCAATATCTTTTGAACCGCTTAACCAATTAAAGATCCCGTTATACATATTTGTTCATCATTTCAATGTCTTTCATTTGATACCAAGAACGGACATATCTAACTCCAGATATGGTTTCTAAAGTGAAAAGAGGTAAAAAAATTGAAGAAATCACAATATCTTAAAAACTGTTACATAAAAAAATTTTAATTCAGCGGGAGAAAATCCATAAGAAAAGTTACCTCTCATCAAATGTACATGACATCAATTTCATTTCGTAAACTAGTGTAACTGATGGCACACATAGCTTCAATTAGAATAATTTGTCACGACGTCAATTTTTCTGCGAAACTACACACAGAATCTTGTGTAAAATTTGGGAAAAAATTCAGAGAAAAACGACTTTGAAGAAAAATATTAAAATTGGTTTACCAGTGTTTAACACATGTTTTATACTTGGTCTCGACGAAGTCCACTCGACTCAAGGCCGAATTATTATTTGCGCCAGCTGATCGTAAGTCGATGATACTCTGTCTCATCGATTGTTGTAAACGTCGAATAGTATCGCACGCACTCGGAATTGTTTGTATCGAGTGTAGCACATTTGAGACCGTCTGTGCCGAATCCCACGGGCTCCATATCGTTGTATCATGTTCCACGTGTCCGAACTTTTCAGTATAGGGTTTCATGAGTGCGAGGTTGTCAGTACACGGTCCCAGGATTCACGATATGTCAGTATAAAGTCTCTTGGGTGTGCGAACGTCAGTGTATGATCTGTGGAGTCGACAATCGTCGATACCGAATTCCACCGAACAAGAATCAGGCATGCACCGGAAGATGCACGAAAACTTCAAGTTCCAAGTTCATAATTACAAAAGTGTAGGTACTCTACTGCTTCAGAGTGTATCGCGCCCAACAATCTGATCTTCTGTAATAAATTTTTTAATATTTTACAGAGGACAATATGCATACCAAATGTCTTAACCTCATCTACCAGAATACGTAATCAAAAGACAGCAGATTTGATGCATTTACGACAAAAATGAGAAGGTGTAATTTAAAATAGTGAAAACATTAAAAGAATTTTAAAATACTGTTATATTATTTTAAACCTGTTGAACATAATAGGAAAACAAACCAACGTCTATTTCACTCGAATTTGTTGCAATTTATTTTTCACAAAGATGCGCTGTGTAGTAATAAAGAAAACTTTTTATAACCACGCTTCTATTAAAATGCACTGAAAAGGAGACAATAATTTTCTTAATGGTTTTTCCAAAAATTAAATATAAATTTAAATAAAATCATGACATTTGTAACTATAAAATTGAAAGCGTGGAGCGCCCACGAAGATTACGTCAATATAATTTAGCGCCCCATGCTTTTATTTTTATAGTCACTAATGTCATGATTGTATTTAAATTTATTTTTTGGTAGAACCAGGAAAAATTATTGTCTCCTTTTTAGTGCATTTTAATATAAGCGTGGTTTTTAAAAAGTTTTTTTTATATATCTTTTTATTTTCTACTTTTTAGTCTTTTTGCAATGGAACGCAAGATATAGTAATACTGGTATGAAATAGTAAGATGTACAAGAAACACAAGATATGGAAATACGCGAGATAGAATGAGGGGATGACTCCGAAAGATGACGTTTCTTTATGGAGTCCGAAATTGTACGAAATGGAACCGAATGAACGGAACACCACACTGAGCTCCTTCGGTGCGAAGTGAGCCAGTGGAGTGGGGATGAGTCGGAGTGGGGACACGTAGTGGAGTAGGGAGCGCTGGCGCGCGGAGTGGGGATCGCTGAACGCGATCACGTACTACCGAACGTGGCGCGGCTAAGTGTGACGGTTAATATAAAATTTCTATTTCTCCTAAACGCACAGTTTTTTTAAAAACCTGTTTTTTAATATTGCATTGTCATCCAGTTCTGAGCTATGTTTAAAGTTTCAAGTCTCTAGCTCATCAGGAAGTGGTTTAAAATTCGATTACAAGAATTTGACGCATACAACAACAACTCGGCAAGCTAATATAAGCGTGGTAATATAAATTTCCGTATGAAACTTCAAAAGCGACCTCCACAGAGGTTCTCAAGGTTGCTACAATATTAAATAAATATAATCATCATTAAACTCCGGATCGTTATGCGTTTATGAAGAAATTAGTTGGGTGAAATATAAAACAGTATTGGATTAGAAAAATTCAAGAATATTGTAATGTTGTTTTTAACGTAACAAAGTTATTAAGGGAAGAAATCAATTTTTATTTTATTCCTGCTTCCCACAATCATTGCAGAATATTTTTATTTTGCATAAAGATGCGCAGTCATCATATACTCTTCTTTATACCCTACAACTTTTATTTGAAACATTTTTTTACACCAGTTTTTGAGATATGGAATTTTGTCCACAAAACGGAAATCTTGAATGGGAAAGGTTAAGAGTCCGCGATTGAAGGCGGCTATTTTTCAATTTGGCCGCGATAAAAATGGAAACGGGAGATCGAGGAAAGAGTAAAAATTTCGGTTATTCATTCTTTCTAAAGTGTTCTTTTGTACATGTACTTCCGTAGTTTTCATTTCGACGCAACCGCGGCGCGGCGCGGCGCGGTGCGAGAAACGAAGAAAGAGAGAACAGAGGGCGAGAGATATGCTCAGCGAGGTTCACTGCCTTGGAAACTTTCCACCTCCCGCGTGTATTGAAACAGTAATGATATGGGAAGGAACCAGTGGGATAACGAAATGAAAACACGTGCTGAACATCCAAGAATCGTCCAACTTGCCGGAGTTGTCGGCCTCGTTTACGCGTTATAACGTTTCCGCCGTGGCGAGGGAACGATACGCCGG
This sequence comes from Lasioglossum albipes, assembly GCA_000346575.1. Taxonomy (NCBI): domain Eukaryota; kingdom Metazoa; phylum Arthropoda; class Insecta; order Hymenoptera; family Halictidae; genus Lasioglossum; species Lasioglossum albipes. Next base: position 309,200 of record KB640417.1, on the reverse strand, counting down.
AAGAAACTTCCGGCGGCTCCGACGGCTCCGACGGAAATAAAAATTAAACGGAGGATAATTGCCCACCTAAATGCCCGTAAATACGCGAATTTACGAAGCCTTACGGCGCACAGTTTTTACCCAAGTTACCTCGCAACACTGTTCGGGGGGCGATCATTGTTGCCTTTCCACACCCCGGTGACTGCCATTAATATTCGGACACTCTAAACGAGCGTAACTTTTTTCAGATCGAGCCTAACAACTTCAAATTCTTCTAGAACGTATTTATACATGTTCTAATAAATAAACATGTCCAGTTATTTTTAAATTACGCTCTTTAATCGCACGAAAGAAAAAATTGTGTGCTGTTTAAGGACAGGATGAATTACCATTTTTTCCTTTTTTTCATGTTTCATCCGGTGCAAATTGCATTTCAAATAAAGTCGTAGAAAGTGATATAACTCAACTTTTCAAAACTTATTCTAAATGTTAAAAAATTGGCTTTCATGTTCCCTTGAGAGAACGACACGACTTTCTAAACGACCTAACGAATTACATGTATTTATATAACAGTCTAATAGTTTATAGCAACGTTAACTGATTCCGCTGAAATTTTTTTGGACATGTTCTAAAAAATAAACTTGTCCAGTTTTTAAAAAATTACGCTGTTTAATCGCACTAGCAATGTTCAAAACCGTGCGTAATATGCACATTGCACCAAAGAAAAAATTGTGTGCTGTTTAAAGGACAGGATGAATTACCATTTTTTCCTTTTTATCATGTTTCATCCGGTGCAAATTGCATTTCAAATAAAGTCGTAGAAAGTGATATTGTCACGTCTGCCGACGTGTTGCCATAGGTTATAAGCATAGTTAATAAGAGTAGGATATTGTAACAGTAATTATTAATAATATTCGTTAGATACTCAGCTCCGATCACCACATCCGATTCTCACGTCATACCATACCTTCATTCTTATCGTAACCCTTGTATAATAATCATATCTTAATGTATTCCCCGTAGCCGTATCACGTAGCATTCCCCGTAATCATTATTCGCGCATCTCATAACATCCGACACATAGCGTAGACCATAAGACACCTATACATTCGACCCCCCGATTCCAAAACGAGT
>KB640417.1:261927-281298 GCA_000346575.1 Lasioglossum albipes | reverse complement strand
GTGTTTTTCGTTAATAACTCCTAAACAAAGCCGCGGATAACATTTTTGCAAAGGAAAATGTTGCTTCAAATGATCTCAGGAACCTCCCATTTCCGGCTGTTGAAGGAATTTTGGGACACCCTGTATATTGGCAGAAGAACTGAGGTATGCAACTCTTATACATTTTTTGGAGACTCTTCTACCTTTTTATAAAAATCCACAGTCATCTAACGAATTTGAAAAGCTGTATAGTTACCGCCGAAGTCATTGTCGCTGGATTCAACGAAATATTGCTTCTTGGCAGAAGCAACCGGCTCCTCGACAGGCATTTTGATCATGGTAAATTGTTCCACGATCTGCAGATTTATTTTCGGGTCCACCGGTACGTCCACACTCGCTAGAACGCGCTGCGCTATCTTCATCAGAGTTTCATGATCCGACATATTTTCGGAGGCAATTACAAGTTCCAATAACGGATCCTGAATCTCTTCGACGGTTGTATCTAGAACAAGCATATGCATAAAAGATTGTTAATATGAAATATATATATATTGAATGGAATATTCAATAGTACAGAAGACGATCTCTCTTGATTCTCTTTGACCCAATTCAGAAATACGCAGATGCTAATCAAAGTGTCTTGGATAAATACCAGGTATGTAAATATGAAACCGGAATTTTTAATTTTTACCATTAATATTGTACTTTATATCTTTATTTTTGTACTGTTAACCAATGTAGTTCGTAAGGATTGAATGTAATAAGTTTTGTATCATAATTCATAATTACCAGCTTATAGACCTAACCTGGTCTAAAGCCTTAGTTCTTCACCGGTCATAACATAACCATATATTTCTAACCTTTTCGTTTCGTCGTGTGACACTGACATTCTCTGTCCATGCCATTACATTTACCGTACCTCCCCCAATCGAGAACAAGTTTTGTCGCCACTTTTTTCTTCTATACGCTATCGAGATAGGCCTCCTTATACTACTTCATGGTAACTACGTTGACAGCTAGAGCCACCTAAGGGCAAATTTCGGTTTCATATTTACATACCTGGTATATTATTTACTCAAGATAATATTATAATAATTTAATACAAATTTAAATTTATATGAATTTTTCAATAATACTATTTACTCAAGATGATGTTATAATAATTTAATACAAATTTAAATTTATATGAATTTTTCAATAATACTATTTACTCAAGATGATGTTATAATAATTTAATACAAATTTAAATTTATATGAATTTTTCAATAATATTATTTACTCAAGATAATATTATAATAATTTAATACAAATTTAAATTTATATGAATTTTTCCGTACTTGGAGACGAAAACTGTCATTTTCAATGCGTAGAGCGTAGAATAAAGTTCTAAAAGTGAATAAATTAAAGTAGAGTAGATGTTGTGTAAAATAGAAGAAAGATTAGATGAATTTAAGAATTAAAATTATTGAGGGAAAAGAATTTTCATTTGAACCCTGTCTCTTAGAATTAATCGTTCAGCCGAACGTGACGGGCCAATGGTTCGAACTTGAAATGAAATTACAATATTTGTACGAGGATTGCGTACGTTCTCAAGGTACCATATTTTCGGGACACCCTTTGTAAATGCAGTACTCGTCTACAAGGAAACCCTAGGAGGCCGATGCTTGGAATAACGATGTATTTGCCCGGCACGATAACCTTAATCCACGAACAGGCCCTACTAATAAGTCGCTCGTACTGAACGTATTTATGTGGCTTATCGGTTAATCGTTCCGCTGGTTATGCTGCGAAGCTTGCACAGTTGGCGCGATTCTACAGAATACTGTCTCGAAAGCTCGCTTTCTGAAAAATTTCGGTTGATTTACCACTTTTATAAAAATCTTGTTCCATTGCAGGAAAGAATCTTTTTCAGGGGCAAATGCTGGATGAAGAACTCTCATTTCTCCAAAGTATAAAAATGTAAGAAACGTCCGAATGAAAGAAAATTCCAACAGTTAAGGAAGGTTTGACGAATCAATTATTGAACCTGGTAGAACCAGGAAAGCAACTGTGATGCAAAGAATTCGATTTTTGTCTACGTCTCTTCTCCAGGTTGCGCCTTCACGAATAGTTTACAGTTTACACGGTCGCATGAAGTATCCGTACTTTACGTTCCACTGGCACAGCTAATTACGTACATTGCGTTTAATTCTAAGGCTCGTTGCACGGTTGAACAGGGTATTCGTGTGCAGAGCAAATTACCACATTGTACGTAAGTGTTCATAGTTGAGTGAATGGGCCGCGTATGATAGCTCCTGACTATTGTGAAACAAATGCAAGCTCTCACAGAATGGCTGATTCCGTCGGGAAGTAAATATGTGCATCTAAGAAAGTCACGTACACTTCAACAATGAATACATATGTACAGGGTGTATAAAAAGCAATGGTCATCCGTCCTAGGGGTGAATCTACACCTCTGGATCGGTGGACATTTGTAAGAGAAACTTGCCGCAAAATTGTTTATAACAAAGAAAATTGTTGTTAAAGTTTCTTTTTACATCAACACCTTCTACTCATCGAGGAGAGAAAAGGTTTGAAAGGAGCCGTATGTCGCAAACAAATAGTTATTGAGATATAAGCTGTTAAAGTTTTTCAAAATTTGATTGTGTGGAATTATACGTATAGACAAAAGCCTACTACACAGTCCACATGTCCGTGTCGATGAGACAGAACATGATCGTGTGCGTGCCGCGAGCCTCGAGGCAAACAAAATTTAAAGGGACATTCGTCGCTTTAAATGTCATTTGCCTTGAGGCACGCACACGATCATGTGTTAGACGCGAGCTCTGTTAAAAAATAATAAAACTGCGGAAAGGTCAAGATGAACAGACCAGCGTGTGTAGAATCAATTTCAAAAATAATTACAGTTCAACAAATTCAACCAAATTTTTATAATTTCATTACTGAAAAACATTCCCAAGATTCTTCGAAACAAAAATGAAATAGTTTTATGTGTAACAGCAACGATAATAACAAAAATGTGTTTGCTCTTTACTTCGGGTCTGCTTTTTTCTATTGCGGCGCTCAAATTAATTTATAATATTTAATGACGCCTTTGGTGGGAAAAGAGTTTGTCGTGCGTGCTATATAATATCGGAACTTGAAATTCAAAAGAGGAAAAACGATTAACACAAAATCAGCATTTTTCACACGAGGCAGGATAGGCCATTATCTAGTTTAATCGATGCAATTTTTAGACGTCATTGTGCAGATCACCGTCAGGAATATTCAGAGAAAGATCGCTAGACGCCAAATAGTGGGGATGATCATGCTTATAAAAAGCCCTTGTACATTTTGTTCGATCTTGAGTCGCGTGAGTGGTCCTACAGCGAAATTTCCAACTAAATTTAAGGAATGATTAGCACGCGGAATAAAAACCGCACTTGGGCTATGTTCTTTAAGACGTGCTTGTAAACCTGAGTACTTCCCTGACATATTAGAAGCATTATCGAATGAAAATCCTCGACAGTTTTTAATATCCACTCCTAATTTTATGACAGTTTGTAGAACTTCTTGTTCGAAATCTGAAGACGTGTGTTTTTCTATGGGAATGAATTCTACAAATCTTTCCACTATGTTACTACAGGATGAATCATATCTTATTTGAAATTGCACAAATCTGTCCCGTTCGCCGTTGTGCGCGGTTCGTCGAAATGTTTAGGTCTGTACGAGGCATTACGTTTTGTTCACAAGAACATAAATATTGTGACAAAAATAATCGCACAATATGTATTTACTATTTATATTAGATTTTTTCGACTATTTTATGGAGGGTTTTTTGAACATTTTCGGTCATTTCCAAAATATTTAAGTTAAGGTATTTTAAGAGCTCGGGGCCCCTTGGTATCCGGGGCCCCCCGCGACCGCTTAGTCCGCGTACCGTTAGATCCGCCTCTGTTTAAAATGCTTTATTTGCAAAAGGGTGAATATGGAGTGGAAAACCTGCATTGTTACTTACGACTAGAATTCTTCTGATTCATTTCCTGAATGTTCACAGGCTCGGCTGGTTTCTTGTTCAAATCGCTTCGATCGTTTGCTTGCTCGCTCTCAGCGACAGTCGTCCGGTGTTCTTCTGCAGGCTTTGTCGCTGGTGTCTCCTGTTTGTCCAACGTTGCGTTCATTTGTCCGTTAGTTGGAATCTTCGCCTTCGCATGTTTAACATCGACGTTGGTCGGAATACCTTCTGTAGCAGTGGTCAAGTCTATATCATGGGCGAATGCCATCATATCCAAGGCTGTACTCAAAGCACCACCGAATCCTGCGGTCACCGCCGAAACTTGCGGTTGATCCACATTTGGACTGCGCAGAAAACAATTATAATCATTATACCTTCCGAATCCCCCTAAAACCCTCGTTTCGCAAAATTCAAGTGCAGACAGTACTAAAATCAATTTGTACTGCATTCCAGTTTGTTGCAATTCAGGTAGAACAGTTTTATTTTGCACAAACAGCCGCTGTCTACTAATTACGTTTTGTCCTTCATTTTCTTTACGATTCGACTGAAGTTTCCAGACCATTTGTAACTTTAATGCTAAGCGACAAGTCGACTAACCGTGGAACGGTCTGAATCATTTTTACAAGGTCGCCGCAAGTCGATTGAAAATTTATGATGTATGTTATCATGGACGCGTCGAGTTCAAGACAAAGACCGGTAAAAAAGCGAAGCAAACATGAAACTGGCTACCTGCGTATCGCGTTATGCATTTATAAAAATGTGAGGTCCGAATGTAGTCATAAACTTTTGTCGGATAATGAATCATTCTGAAAATAATAAAATGGCAGGTGAATTTCGAAGAGGTCTTTTTAAAGGGTTTTGATTGATTTTGATCAGGGACCAAAAATAATTGTTATTATAAAATTTCCTACGTTGAAAATCATTAATACAAATTTGATTATTGTTGGAATTTAAGATAATGTACACGAAATATAAAGAAAAAAATTCGAAGAACAAAAAGATTAAAGAATATCGATCTTTATAGTTTTTGGTTACAAATAACAGTTATTAGTGTCCAAAAAATTGGATCCTCCTCGATAACTGTTATCGATGAAGAAAAACTGTTTCGATTGCTCAAAGCAGTTATCGATGAGAGAAGTTCATTTCGATCGGTCATAGCAGTTATCGACGAGAGAAATTTATTTCGATCGCTCATAGCAGTTATCGACGAAGGAAATTTATTTCGATCGCTCATAACAGTTATCGATGAGAGAAGTTCATTTCGATCGCTCATAACAGTTATCGATGATCGAATTTCTTTTCACTTGTTCATACTAATTATTGATGAGTAAATTAATTTAGTTGCTTATTTATTGAGTTGTCTACTCTTTTTCGGATGGAGCAGCCTGTGAAATTCATTGAGAAGGTTTCGTACAACAAGACGAATCAACAGACCATAAGAACAACACAAAATCTGTTTGTTTGTCACATAAGATTTTGATTGTAGTAAATAATTTTACGTATAAAAAATTTATGAAATAATTGACTGTCTACCATTTGAAAGTTGTACTATTTAATAATAACTTTACAAATTTCCTTCATTAATAACTGTTATGAGCGGTCGAAATGAATTTCTCTTATCGATAACTGTTATGAGCGATCGAAATCAATTTATTTCATCGGATAACTGTTATGAGCGATCGAAATCAATTTATTTCATCGGATAACTGTTATGAGCGATCGAAATCAATTTATTTCATCGGATAACTGTTATGAGCGATCGAAATAAATTTATTTCATCGGATAACTGTTATGAGCGATCGAAATCAATTTATTTCATCGGATAACTGTTATGAGCGATCGAAATCAATTTATTTCACCGGATAACTGTTATGAGCGATCGAAATAAATTTTTCTTATCGATAACTGTTATGAACGATCGCAATAAATTTCTCTCATCAACAACTATTATGAGAGACCGAAATAAACTTCTCCCATTGATAACTGTTACGAGCGATCGAAATAAATTTCTCTCATTGATAACTGTTATAAGTGATCGAAATGAATTTCTCTCAACGATAACATTTACCAACCAGAGAACAAATTTTCGGTTACTTATAATTCTGATTTGTATCCAATACGATTTTAGTAGTTGAAATACTCGTTATTCTATAACTTTTTTCTTTTTGGTTATAGCAGTTATGGTCCCTGATTTTGATTGAAGACTTTCATTCAGAAGATTGATGAACGTGGACAAAAATTGTTTGAACTCGCGTTGCTAAGAACAATATGATTCTTACTTTCACTGCAGCAACGATTCAAATGTAAATCATTTTCGTTAGAGGGTTGACAATATTTTTGGATTGTATTTTTGAGAGTTTCTTGAATTTCATGCTTCGCAAGAATTCTTAGTTTCTCTTTTTAAACGATTTAACAGATCTAGCTATCTTCAACGCGTCGTTTCGCACAACGACGGGCATCCAGAAGTGAAACTTACAGTAGCGAACAGTATAGTTTAGGGTGCCTGGTATGGTACCTCGATGTGGCGATCGAAATGTCGGCTTATGGCAGGGTACGCGGCCGGTGATCCCGCTAATCCCTTTACCGAGGTCTGCTGTCAGCCATTACAATTATATACAATGTGTAACAGAAACAGAAGCACAAACTCTAGAAGCTTATCCCACGGTTCAAGGAAATTGTTATGTCAACGTGGATCCATAAATATGCATATAAACATTTCATTAGCTGTTATTGAAAGACATTTAAATAATCTGGATGAAACGTTCGGGGAAAAGTTGCAGTGTGAAGTCAAAATTAATTTTCCTGACATTTACTAATGCTGACTAGTGGATTGGTTAATAAATGACGGTGGATTAAGGGTAGCCGTGGGATACCAAAGCTACTTAATTCACAGGAGCATTACCTGACTCTAACGGGCGTGGAAAAGGATGCTCGTCCCCACATTATTCGCCGCAATTCTTCGCCGGTCATGCCACGTTTCCGCAACTCGGTTATTGTCACTTTGCCGACGCGCTGTAATTAAAAATGACGCAAATGAAAAAAGCGACAGACGGAACTGCGACTAAAAATATAATATATTCGCTACATAACCGAATAAACTTTATCATATCTTTTATTATCAACGTAAAATGAATCGGACTGATTTGAAAAGATTTGTCGAGGGCATCTTGTAAGAATGGAAAAATAAATGGAATGTGCGTGGAGATGTTTGAAGAGTTTTAGTTGATATTGCGGATTGATTTGACCATTTCGGGATTAATGAGAGTAGATTGGATTATTAATTAGATGAGTGGGCGAACAAAATTACCTTCCAATTGGCCACAGCGCCCTTCCGTTGTTTTGCTTTAGTCTTTGATTTACATTTAATAACCAGAACGCCACGTTGCTCGGAGGCAGGATTGTTCGGGTCGTCTCCGGGTCCTAATTTGATACTGTACTCTTGTAAATAGTTCTGAGCGTCTTTCTGTGACACTGCTCGCTCCAGAGAGACAACAATTTTCGCCCACTGCAAGCAAGCGCAGTCGAGCAGTTTAACGTGAAACATTAGTTACTTTGCGCAACTGAGAATACTTCTGCAACGAGACGAAACGATTTTTGCTTGGCTAATCAAATTCTGGACGAAATTATGCATCAATACAGATAATTGCGGATTGTCGCGTTAATTAACTCGCGAGATTGTAATCATTTTCATGCTATGCTGTCAAACATGAAAATAGCTTCGTTCAATCACGTTCCAGAAGCATTCAATATACACGATCGCAAATACCCGCTGCATGAAGTTTCGACCCGTTTAAAAATAATAATAATTCTTTTTAATAATAATAAGACCAGAAATAGTTACAATTTCACAGAAAAATTCTGCTAACTTGTTGGAAGACCGACGCGAAAGAGTCGTTGATGTTTTATTCAGGCTTGTGCGAGAACCCGAAATGTCGGGTTCGGGTCGGGTCGGGCATTCTCGGGCGAGAACTGTCGGGCTCCCGAACCTATGATACGCTTCGGTTTCCCGAAAGTATTCTGCTGCCTGTCTCTTCGGGACGCCGAAGCTATCCGACTATACAGGGTGTCCCAAAATTCATTCAATAGCCGGAAATGGGAGGTTCCTGACGTCATTTGAAGCGACATTTTCCTTTGCAAAAATGTTATCCGCGGCTTTGTTTACGAGTTATTCACGAAAAACACGGACCAATCAGAGCGCGACCTAAACGCAAGTTGGCACAGTCTAGTCAGCGCGCCGACTGTCTATTGGCCGACTGTGCCAACTCGCGTCTAGGTCGTGCTCTGATTGGTCCGTGTTTTTCGTTAATAACTCCTAAACAAAACCGCGGATAACATTTTTGCAAAGGAAAATGTTGCTTCAAATGATCTCAGAAACCTCCCATTTCCGGCTGTTGAAGGAATTTTGGGACCCCCTGTATACGAACGTATCAAGATCGCGAGAAGGAAAGCGGGTATCAACAAAAAGAGACGGCGCGGGGCGCGATGCGAAGACAGCCGCATACTTTCGGGAAACCGAAGCGTATCATACGTTCGGGAACCCGACAGTTCTCGCCCGAGAATTCCCGACCCGACCCGAGCGTCGGGTTTCCCGAGATTTCGGGTTCTCGCACAAGCCTGTTAAATTATTCATGCTCTGTTACTAATTTTGACTTGGCGAATCAGATCAGAGTCAACGTACAATAACTTTCGAGCGCGATCCATGATTTTGAAGCGGCTATTTTCCCGTGACAAAACGGTAAATATTGTTGCATCTAATATTCCATGAAAACCGTCGAACAGTACAAACCAGGTCACGGTAGAATTACGAGCCGAAGAACTGGTTCCGATAAGATAACAACCATTTATATTGCAGGCTTTGGTCTCGTCACTGGTAATGAATGAAAAATGTCAAGAGCGAACGAGATAGAGTACTATCGAAGGACAACATCGAACGAGTCCCGACAGCTCGAAACGGTGTCGAACAACGTAAATATCCTGAAACACTTACGGATCGGCGTGCGGTGCGGCGGAAATGTAAAAATTCGAAACGAGAAAGAAAACCAACGACCGAAATATCAAAAAACGTTTGAAACGTACAAATCGATACTGTATAACTTGATTTATTCGAACAATCCGTAACTTACTACACTCCGTTTAGCTTCCGCGCGAGAAAACACACAAACGTTTCACAGCTTTGAACATCTCGTAAAATATCCAAGCGAATCTTATTCAATCGAACAGGAATCACGGGAAACGTCGCGTCACGTTATCGAATTTTTCTCATCTATTTCTGATGGACGGTTCAAATGAATATGATCATCGATTGCGTCTACCTATTTCTCCTTCTAATCATTTTACCACGTTTTTATTAGCTCGCTTTCTTGTCTGTCTGTCTGTCTGCCTGTTCGGTACTTTTGCAATTGATTTTAAACTAACTTCCCGATCAGCTAGAGACTTGAAATTTTAAGCTCAGAACTAGATGACAATGCAATATTTAAAAACAATTTTTTTGAAAAGCCTATTTAATAAGTTAGACACAAGATTAAGAGTATTCCTCTCCGTTCTTCTGGCGCGACATTACTATTTTAAAATTTTAAACTAACACGGTGTACCTGCACAAATTCTTGGAAGTCTTTATCCAAATATTTTTTGCATCACAATAACCTGAAGAGATATTTAGGTGTCCTTATTTAAACGGACCTCCTTGTATAATATTATAACCTTGATAAGAACTAAATTTTAAATGCTTTCGGCGCACTGGTTCGATCAAGTATGCTACATACACTATTTGCAAATTTTCACCAAATCTCTATTTCAACGTTTCGATCTTTCTTCAGATCATTCTCAAGAAATTTTAAGAAATGCGTCTATAAAATAATAATAAAGCTTGTATTTTTTAATTATATCAACTATGTGACTTCAATTCAATTTAGGACAGATGCTACTTACTTGCTTAGTGCAATATAAAATAATATTTCATGTTATGAATTTTCATGTTCAAAATTCATAACATGAAATATTATTTTATATTGCACTAAGCAAGTAAGTAGCATCTGTCCTAAATTGAATTTAAGTCACATAGTTAATATAATTAAAAAATACAACCTTTATTATTATTTTATAGACGCATTTCTTAAAATTTCTTGAGAATGATCTAAAGAAAGATCGAAACGTTGAAATAGAGATTTGGTGAAAATTTGCAAATAGTGTATGTAGCATACTTGATCGAACCAGTGCGCCGAAAGCATTTAAAATTTAGTTCTTAACAACAATATACGATCGATATAATCAACACATTTATTATAACCTTGAGCCTATAAATAACGCTACAATAGTTTTTTCCACGTTTTCGGACAAAATTTCCCACTGTACAACGTTGGCATGACTTACAAAACGATTACTTGTGTCAAACTTACAAAGAAAAAACACTTCACTTCAGTAATAAAGACTAACGGGACACTCGACAAATATCTACCTGTTTCACCCACTCTTTCTCGCTCTGTTCGATCACGTGCGCATAAGTGTTGCCCATCATGGCGATCAGCATGTTCAGCAGCAATATAGGCACCAGCACCATGAATATAGCGAACACCGTCTTCGCCAAGTTAGGATAGGTCGTGTAGCTGAGGTCCGGATACTGGTAAACAAGAGAGAGAAAGAGAGAGAGAGATCGCAGTGATTTTCGATTTACACAATCTAGAAATAAACTGCGGCAGATGCAACGGAGCGACAAATATAATCATGTCACAAACAAGCGTGGCGAGCGTCGGCATCAACGGATGGATTTCCAACTGGAAATATGCATTCCGGTCGCATTCCACTTTTTAATTGCGCGCGTTTGAGCGAATTGTTATACGGCCAGGGAAACCGAGCAATGATTTTTACAGCATGCCTGAAGGTTTTATGAAACTACTACACATAACACACATACACCGCGCCGCGCCGGGGCGCAGTTATGCGAACGCAGTACTAAATCTTTAATTTCGATGCCGTCGAATAAAATGAAAGGTGGGAGAAACAAACGAGAAAGAAATTTGCAATATAGTTTCCCGCCGAACGAAGACAGGCTATCGCCGATTGGAATTCAAGAATTCATGCGTATCCGGTTCACGGTTCGATGCCCGAACCCGAGGAACAGTGATTTGTCCAACGCGACGTTTACACTTACCATTAACGACAGCTTTGTTTAATAATTAGAAAATAGGATGATTAAAAGAAGAATACAATTTTTATTCGGCTCCTGTGTCCTGCAGTCGTTGCGAACATTCTTCTACTCAATTAGGGGAGAGTCGTGCAGTACCGACCGCTCTAAGTTTCCTTGTTATAGTTTGGATTAGAATCGGTAAAAATTAAAATTTAAAAAAGGAATTTGTAACTCAAAGGGAACTTAATAGAAGGCGAGAAATTAATTTTGTGAAATTTAATAATTAGTATTCATTATTTGTAAGAATAAAGATATTAGTATTTGAACGAAACAAAAAATTGTCGTCCAGTACCGACCAATTACGTATTTAGTAGATTTTTCAGACTAAATCATTAATAATGTTTAAAAAAAACATTTAGATGTTAGAATACGCTTTTTTATTCAAATTTTATTTATACAAATACTAAAATAATGATATATTTTTATATTATATATCATGTAATTTTGTTGTTGTTTTTACTTCTTTTCTTATTTTCTTTCCTTAATTCAGTTTCTGCTTTTCTTTTTTCTGCTTCTTTGACTTTTTCGTTTCTTGTAGCTTTTCTTTTTTCTACTTCTTTGGCTTTTTCGTTTCTTGCAGCTTTTCTTTTTTCTGCTTCTTTGGCTTCTTCGTTTCTTGCAGCTTTTCTTTTTTCTGCTTCTTTGGATTTTTCGTTTCTTGCAGCTTTTCTTTTTCTCTGCGTCATTTTAGACTCAAGGAGTAGTTTCAAAGCTGTATTCATATCCTCAACTGTCCATTTTCCTTTTTTCTGCTTTGGAATTTCGGACATTTTTCTGTGGGAAAAGGTAGAAGAAAGATTAAATAAACATCTTCTAACTTCATTTCAAATGCTAACAGATTAAACTTACAGATAAGAAAAGTTTGGCTTACACTGGTCGAATACAGCTCCGACTGGAAACAATTAACACTTGCGCAAACTGTTGGAACTGGTGCGGCTATCCTCAAAATACTAATAATTATTTAGTGCGTAAATATCAACTCTCAGTGGGCGCAACCTGGGCCGTTTATGTCCGAAATCTCACTGTTGAATTTCCTCCTTTCCGGATGGCAAGAGAGTGTATGGGAAGTCCTGGATGATGGGGGGGGAGGGGAAGAATGGATGAGGAAAATAGATGAATGGAGAGAGGGAAAATAGAAGGGGGAGGAATGAAAGAGAAGGATGGTGTGAAAGAATTTTTGATTTAATGCTAAACAAGCAGGGTTAGAAAAGAAAACCGGAAGGGGAGTCCCGAAGATAGGGAAGGGAGGAAGATGAGGTACGATGTATGTATGGAAGTATGGAGGTATGATGCGCTCTCTCGATCTCTCTCAATAGAATTAAGGTTTTTGTAAATAAAAGGAAATGTTAAAGAAGGAGGAGTAGTTAGGTTAAGAGGTAGATGTAAGCAAAAAGTATGTTATTAGTTTATAAGCACCTTGGAGAAGCGGATGTAGATTTAAGAAATTGCGAAAGGAAAAGGCAAGGAAGAATTATGTTGTAGAGGAAGAAAAAGAAAATAGGAGTTTATTGTTATATGAATTTTGTAACTCCGAGGGGATCAAAATAAACAGCTATATATATATATATATATATACAGGGTGTTCAGGCTATTACTAGCCAGCATTTTTTTGTAAATAGTAAGGATAATTCCATTCTGTATATATTTTTTTCATTTTATGGATATGGAAAATTGATGTAATACCTCATACAATACTTAAATGTTTAGTAATTCATTAGATACCGATGTATTTAATAATGTAAACAATATTTTGAATAATGGTATAGCAATTTTTAATGGTTTCTAAGGGTTAAAGTAATTTCAATTTGCAGTATTTTGATTTATTTGCAGTATATGAAAAAAATAGTTGAAACGAAAATTGTATGGTTTTAATAGCAGCATATCATGTAATAATCATATTTTTTGTTCTGCTTTTTTAACGAGATGTGAAGGTCATCTTCAGTTCTTTTTTATTACAAATTGTAAATTTCAATCTAACAATTGAAGAGAGAATTTAATCCTTCGTGAAAAACTATAGGAGTGCATGGGGGAAAAAACTAATAGAGTTACTGTGATATTCTTTAAATTGTATAAATGATTTTTAACGCAAGTAAAAATGTCATTTTTAGGTTTTTTTCTTGATTTTCTTGTGCCTAGAAATATAAAAGAGGATTTCGAAATATCGATTTCTAAATTCAATTGCTTAATGTCTGGTCTTCAATTTAACATTTTCTGATAGCAATAAAATCTACTGAAATTTTTATAACGATTTATCATCAGTAGACTGTTTATGCATTTTCTAATTTTTGTAGACAAATTTTAAGAAAGTGAAAGAAAATAAAATCTTATTTTCAGTGGTAGTAGAATTGTAGATCTGGAATAAGTAAAAATTTTACGTTCCAGCATTTTTGAATAATTTTCAGATGCCATAAATGCATAAAGATACGCAGTCTAATCATCAGTCATCAATCATGAATAAAAATTGCTGTACCATTATTCAATATATTGTTTACATTATTAAATATGTTGGTATCTAATCAATTTACTAAACAGCTAAGTATTGTATGAGGTATTACATTTTTATATCCAGCAAATAAAAAAAATCATAAGAAATAGAAGAAGCTAACAAATCAAAAAGCAAATAGAAGAAATGTGTAATTTTCAAGTTAATACAGCTCCGACTGGAAACAATTAACACTTGCGCAAACTGTTGGAACTGGTGCGGCTATCCTCAAAATACTAATAATTATTTAGTGCGTAAATATCAACTCTCAGTGGGCGCAACCTGGGCCGTTTATGTCCGAAATCTCACTGTTGAATTTCCTCCTTTCCGGATGGCAAGAGAGTGTATGGGAAGTCCTGGATGATGGGGGGGGAGGGGAAGAATGGATGAGGAAAATAGATGAATGGAGAGAGGGAAAATAGAAGGGGGAGAAATGAAAGACAAGGATGGTGTGAAAGAATTTTTTGAATTAATGCTAAACAAGCAGGGTTAAAAAATAAAAAAGAAAGCCGGAAAGGGAGGTCCGAAGATAGGGAAGGGAGGAAGTTTGGGATACGATGTGTGTATGAAAGTATGGAGGTATGATACGTTCTCTCGATCTCGCTCTCAATAGAATTAAGGTTTATGTAAATAAAAGGAAATGCTAAAGAAGGAGGAGTAGCTAGGTTAAGAGGTAGATGTAAGCAAAAAGTATGTTACTAGAATATAAGCACCTTGGAGAAGCGGATGTAGATTTTAAGAAACTGCGAAAAGAAAAGGCAAGGTCGAACAATGTTGCAGAGGAAGAAAAAGAAAATAGGAGTGTATTGTTATATGTATTTTGTAACCCCGAGGGGATCAAAATAAACAGCTATATATGTATATATATATTTCCTCCTTTCCAATCATTTATTTTCTCCCGTTAATCCTTTAACGATTTCAGTGTCAATAATATGTGCATTAGAATTTCCATAAATTGAGAAACGCTGTTAATTCCAAATATAGCGGACCAGACGTTTTAAGTATTGTGCGGCGCGCACAGACTGTCACGGTATAGTTTGGCACAGAAACTCGTCATATCCTCTGAAAGAGGTATATTGTTTGCAGTACGAAGGACATTCGCTTTTTCCGAATCTACAGGAAGAGAACGATCGATCGGGCAACGCGCCTCCCAGAACCGGCGTGCACCACGGCATTTGTTGGCCTACTCTGCTCTCAGTTTTCGAGTCTCCACGAATTAAAAAAGCTACCTTCAAAGGGATCGTCAAACAAATATGTTCTTTTCGAAATTTCTAGTTGAATTAACGCTAGGTTTACGGAACACTGAAAGTCAATATTTCACATAGTTTTATTAAAATTACAGGAATGCGTCTATTCAAATTTTTAGCCATTTTTCAATATGAATGTGCTTGTATACCGGTTTCGAAATTCTTTCAAAAATACAAATTCTCAATCATTCCAACGAATGCGTACAAAAAATGTTTCCGCAAAAATTGTTATCTCCAGAAATGTGAAATTCATGAACATCAATATGATTTACAAATTGTTTAGTTTATTGTTTAGAATCGTTTCAAATTATAACAAGAAATAGATGTTCATGAATTTCATATTTGTGGAGATAACAATTTAGATCACAATATCTATGGAAGCATTTTTTTTGTACGAATTCGTTGGAACGATTGAGAAAGAATTTTATATTTTATTTTTTAAAGGATTTTTCGAAATTTCACTGGTTTCGACCAGTGAAACGATGACAAAGTTCCTCCCCCTGCTTTTACATGGACTACAACATATTTCAATTTAGATAAAATCCCAGACATCTGGTATGAAATGATGGTTCTGGCGTGGAATGGTCCATGTGTAATATTTCCAACCCATAAAGTACGCTTCAAGAATGAATTCAGCTTATTCATTACACAATTTATGTATATGTACTATAATACGCTTTGCGATGCTCGGTCCATAGGATAAGCTTTTTAAACGGGATTGAAATGCGTCGCGTAATTACCAGGGAACTTGTTGTTGTTACCGATTTTAATATATTCTTCTTTATGATTCGAATATGAGAAGAAAGAAAGCGTTATCACAACTGTGGCGGGTTATTAATTAAAATAATGAGCATCAGTTCCTTTTTGAAATGTATTGTACATGTTACGCAGTTTAATGCGGTGAAGTAAAATGTTTGGAAAGAAGTTATTTTAATAGGTCAGCAGTCAGCACTCTAATGAATATAATTTTCTTTCATTTAAAGTAACATTAAATCTAATGAAATTTAAATTGAGAACGAAACTTGCAAATTACCTTATCCCATTTGTTTCGTCGTGAATGAGATTGTCGTGTTCATGAACTGTTTGTTACGGGTGTACGAGATCCCGGTCGGGACGGAATCCCGAGCCTTTCGAAATTCCCGAAAATATCTGTGATTCCCGACATTTTGAAGTTTCTCCATACTTCCAATAATTACGAGAATCTGAAAGCCATCGTGTTCTCGAAGATTACATAATCTTACTAGTCGGGAATGATTATGTTAGTAACATTGTAGAAAGTAATTGCGAATTTCGATAATTTTGACAATGGAAAATGCAGAATAGTCAATCAGTGATTGGCAATCACACCATCATGTTCCGAGCCATCTCAATGTAATTTGTTTTATCTGATTCCAAACACCGGGATCTCGTGAGATGTTCAACGGAGGAAAATTATTATGAGATTATAGATTGTAAAAGAGAGAGAGTAGAATAAAAATAACATATTACAAAAATTGTGGGTATGAAACATTCTATTTTAAATTTTCGTGTAGAAAAACAAGTTTTTCAACATTTTCGGACAGTAATTTAGTTCGAGTAGCTATTACAACATTTTCTGCTGTGGAAAATAATCGTTCGCTATTTGCTTGCTTTGCCGGAATATTCCTTTCATTCGGATTGCTGAAATTTTCAAGAATAACGACACTTTCGGGAATCCCAGATATTGTATTATTCTATATCCCGAAAATTTTCGGGAATCTCGCACACCCCTATTTGTCAGAAAAGAGATAACACTCAGAGAGTCAGAAAAAATTAAGACTTTGTGGTAAGGGGAATTAATGGTAAGCTCCAGGGCCGATTTAATAGCAAACGCTTCGCTGTAGAAGATAGAGCATAGGTTGTGGAGGTTATACAGGGTGTCCCAAAATTCCTTCAACAGCCGAAAATGAGAGGTTCCTGACGTTATTTGAAGCGACCTTTTCCGTTGCAAAATTGGCCGCCGCGGCTTTGTTTAGGAGTTATTAACGAAAAACACGGACCAATCACAGCGCGACCTAGACGCGAGTTGGCACAGTCGGCCCCCAACTCGCGTCTAGGTCGCGCTCTGATTGGTCCGTGTTTTTCGTTAATAACTCCTAAACAAAGCCGCGGATAACATTTTTGCAAAGGAAAATGTTGCTCCAAATGATCTCAGGAACCTCCCATTTCCAGCTGTTGAAGGAATTTTGGGACACCCTGTATAGTACATTTTTATCAGGAAGGATAACTGCACAGCCAGACCTTTCTTTACTTTTGGACTCCAAATAGTGTTTGCGATCAACCCTTAGCACTTCAGTGGTGCTAAAAGTTGGTGTGCCATTATTCAAAATATTGTTTACATTATTAAATATCTCGCGATCTAACCAATTACTAAACATTTACGTATTAAATGAGGTATTATATCAATTTGATTGAAATGAAAAAAATCACATAGAATGGAATTATTCTAGGTCGGAAGAAATGTTTAATTTTCGAGTTAGAATAGTTCCGAGTGCAAAGGGTTAAAATGAAAAAGTTCATCTATCTACGAAAAGCATGATAAACATGCTCTTTCGCATAACAGCTCGAGGCTGGGTTCTCCTTACGGAGTCAATTTATACACGTAGAACACGTCCCCTTTCTGTCGCCGATAAACGTGTTGCAGTGCGGAAGTGGCAAAAGTGAATAATAGAAAGCAAATTAGAACGTTGAAAATGCATGTGCGCAGGTACAGGTGAACGGAGGCAAGCATGCTAGATAGAAATAACCGGCGAACGAGAACAAAACGTTGATTTATTGCGAGCTTACGTTATAATCGCCGAGGGTTATCTGAAACAGTGCCATCCAGGTGGAGTGATACGAGTTATAGAGCGACGATTTCACGCCCGGAAAGCCTTTGTACAAAAAGTAGAAGGACTGGCAAAACCCGAACAGCACCACCATGTATATGATCCCGAAGGTCAACATATCCCCCGTTATCATGCTGTAGACCATAGTTATGAATGGACCGGTCAGCCGGATAGCGCTGCGAAAACAATCCAATGATACAATGCTCGTTCGATAATCACGCGTTAAATCGCGCCAATGATTGCACACCTCCGCCGTGCGCTTCTATCCCAGTTGTCCTCATGCTAATTAACTAATTCCCTAATTCAACTAATTAATTTTTAATCAATTTTAATTTTTATAAAAATTAACTAATTTCCTAGTTGAACCAATTCATCTCAATTTTGATAAAAATTAACTAGTTTCGTAGTAATTCATTTTTAATCAATTTTAATTTTAATAAGGATTTTCCGAATTTAACTGATTAACTAATTTCCTCAGGAAATTAGTTGCAGATAACGGTATTTTCAGAGATACATCGAGAAAATATAACAAAATTTTATCTGTTGCTATTTCTTTCAAATTCGACGTAGTTTAAGTGGACTATTTTAAAAGATGTTACTATTGAGTAGCAACATAAATCAATTCAGTGATGCATTCAACATTTGTTTGATTAAAAATGCTCTTTTATGCCAGAACTGTTCTAGATTGGAAGAAATGTTTAATTTTCAAGTTAAAATAGCTCCGACTGCAAAGGATTAATTAAAAGCAGCTTTCTCATTAGACAGGCTAGAAACACTTCTACAAGTAACACGCATAGCATTACACATAATATGGCGATCGATCCGCTGCGGTATTGTCGCAGAAAATATTCAAATAATACGCAACGTTCGATATCGACGAGATATGTGCAATATCCAGATTCGGCTGTACGTATACAATAATACAAAAGCATAGGTAGTGTTTCCTTTCCCTGAGCATTGAATTTTACACAGAGACTTTTGATTTTTGACGGGCGCGTAACTCGAAGCATGGTGAAACGTCACTGTCACGGTGATATCGATGAAGTATCGTGTTTCCTTCAAAGTTATCTATCCGTGTGTCCTATAACAGATATCAGTCCCTCCTGTTTACTGTCAATCGGATGGCGTATTATCGACACGTTTAGCATCGGTTTGCAGACAGTAGACCAATAATCCACAATCAGCGGTAAATTTCGCAATTTACCGCATCGCATCGCATCGGTGCGACGATATATCGATCTCTCTACAATTTGTTGATTCTTCGAATCGTCGATTCGAGTGTCCTTTCCTCATCTATTTCATCTGTCTTTTTAAATTGCATCTGCAAACGTTCTATTCAAGTCATCTATTCAAGACATCCATCCAAGTACAGTAATCGCTCCTTCGTTGTCCTGAATCGTGGGCACGATCGTTGTCCAGTGCCTACCCATTCCACTGCCTGTCAACGCCGAGTCGCTCCGCAAGGCGGCGACGATTGATGTCGGCTCGGGTATATCGGTGTGAACACCACAACATTGCCTCGAGGAAACCAAATTTTCAAACTTCTTAATTTTCATTATTTCTTTATGGGACTTTCACTAACTTATTCTTGGCATTTCTCCGATTAAAATGACACCAAACACGATATAGTTTCAACTGTA
>KB640417.1:211311-230560 GCA_000346575.1 Lasioglossum albipes | reverse complement strand
CATTGGAATCTGCGGGTATTTTTTCTCGATTATTCCTCTACTTTGGACACTGATATTATTAGATATAAACATAATCTCGTTATTGTCATGACCAGAGCGGGCTGTGATGGACCTTCCTCTTTAGATTGAGCCCTCAACCAGCCCAAAATATGATCGTATAAGGACAAAAAGCGTCTGGCCGCAAACCCTTATCTCAACCCTTAATCTAGTAAGATTCTAGTAAGTTTCTAGTTAGATTTCTGAGGGTCCTACCGCCTTAAATGGCACATGGAATATTTCCAGAGATGCTTGAAAAGAGGTTCGAGCTGAAGATTCGAAGACGAGCAGATTCTCCGTGTATTGTTATCGACTTTAAATCCGACCCATTATCCTGTCGTTGATTTGCATAAAAGACTACTGGCAGCGCCGCCACACTCAAACACGAGCACGCGCTCCATCGACATCGTTCTGAGATCGTTCATAGATTATTTATCAATACACGGTCGTCCGCGTCACTGTGAAACGAACCCAAAATAAATTCCACGTTTATCCAACGTCACCGGGGAGATCTCTGCCATCGCCATTCGAACGCTCGAGTGTAGTTCGCGATGACAATCGCTGGCAGTCACTCCGCGTCCACTCGACGTCACGCAATAATCATCGGAATAATTTGAAATGCACCGATGAACAACCACTACGAACATTTTTCGTACACCCTTCTTATTCATTGCTTTGCGCACTCGAACCGGGACGACTGACATCTGCCAATTCGCGTCGCACGTTCACATCACGATTCGGCAATAAAAACATTAAGGTGATCGGCGGCGTTTACCAAAATAAACGGTTAGACGCGCATTTACCTTTAGCAGGTGTTTGATTTCTATGCCACGAAATTTCTGCCTTTTAAAATCTACCAGCGATCATAACTGTTATTACCGAAAAGAAAAAAAGTCATAGAATAACAAGTATTTCATCAACTAAAATCGTGTATTGGTTACAAATAACGATTATAAGTAACCGAAAATTTGGTGTCTTGTTGGTAAATGTTGTCGTTGAGAGAAATTCATTTCGTTCGTTTATAACAGTTATCAATTAGATAAATTTATTTCGATCGCTCATAACAGTTATCAATGGGAGAAGTTTATTGCGAAAGCCTGTTTGCGAGGTACTTGATCCCATCCCTAGTTGCGAGTAACAAATAACTTGATTGCGGATGTTTATGCAATTTTCAATTTTTGTAAACGAATTTTAAGAAGCTGGAATAAAGTAGAATCTTATTTTCCGTGGCACTAGCCTTTTTAGATCTGAAATAAATGAAAATCGTACTAAATTCTGTCGTATTTTGTATCCCAGCATTCTTAAAAATTTTCAAAAGCCATAATTGCATAAAGATCCGCAGTCTACAAATGATGGTACATGAATATTTATATTACAACTAGCTGTACCCGCGACTTTGTCCACGCTCAATAACAAATCCAAAAGTTATAAGCAGAAACGTGCCCAAAAGAGGGCGAAAAAGTCGTCTTTGGTCACTAATGACGTCACAACGTATTGTTTACAAATAAGAATTATGAGTAACCGAAAATTTGTTCTCTTGTTGGTAAATGTTATCGTTGAGAGAAATTAATTTCGATCACTTATAACTAGACTGCGGATTTTATGCATTTATGACAAAAATGAGTAGGTGCAATTCAAAACAGGAAAAAGATTAAAATAAATTAACAATCAATACCGATATAATATTTCTAACATATAAACATCATTAATGAGAAAAATAAATTTCTACTTGGTTTCTAGAGCTTGCAATTGATGTATAAAATTTTTATTTTGCATAAAGATCCGCAGTCTACTTATAACA
Source organism: Lasioglossum albipes (assembly GCA_000346575.1). NCBI lineage: Eukaryota > Metazoa > Arthropoda > Insecta > Hymenoptera > Halictidae > Lasioglossum > Lasioglossum albipes. The sequence goes on along the minus strand of KB640417.1, from coordinate 228,723 downwards.
GTTATCAATGAGAGTTTATTTCGATCGCTCATAACAGTTATCAATGGGAGAAGTTTATTTCGGTCACTCATAATAGTTGTCGATGAGAGAAATTTATTTCGATCGCTCATAACAGTTATTGACGAAGGCAATTTGTAATAATTATTATTTATTATTATTAAATAGTACAACTTTCAAATGGTAGACAATCAATCATTTCATACATTTTTTATTCGTAAAATTAATTGCTACAATCAAAATTTAATGTGACCAACAAAAACACATTTTGTGTTGTTCTTGTGGTCTTTTGATTCGTCTTGTTGTACGGAACCTTCTCAATGAATTTCACAGGCTTGCTCCATCCGAAAAAGAGTAGACAACTCAATAAATAAGCGACCAAAATGAATTTTCTCGTCAATAATTATTATGAACAAGTGGAAAGAAATTCGATCATCGATAACTGTTATAAGTGACCGAAATACACTTCTGTCATCGGTAACTGCTTTGAGCAATCGAAACAGTTTTTCTTCATCGATAACAGTTATCGAGGAGGATCCAATTTTTTGGACACTAATAACTGTTATTTGCAACCGAAAAGTATAAAAATCGATATTTTTTAATCATTTTGTTCTTTGAATTTTTTTCTTTATATTTTGTGTACATTATGTAACCGAAAAGTATAAAAATCGATATTTTTTAATCATTTTGTTCTTCGAATTTTTTTCTTTATATTTTGTGTACATTACCTTAAATTTCAATAATAATCAACTTTTTATTCATGATTTTTATCGTAGAAAATTTTAGAATAACTGTTATTTCTGGTCCCTGAAATCTACAGGATTACATGAGAAAAAGGCAAAAATTCCTTGTTTCCAAAGGTGTACCTTCGCAGCCAATATACAATACTCTATAGAAAAACAAATTGCATATATGAAATAGAAAGAAATAACGCAAAGAAATTAGCTGAAATCAAAAACTACCAAAAATTATGAAACCATATTTGCTGCAGTTTTTCGAAAGTCATTCGCGGATTCGGGAAGTTAACCTTCCAACGCGTATTGTATTTCAAAAAATGAAATGTTGGATGGAATGAGATCAAGGCTGCACGAAAGTGGCTGGATCGCCGAGATCGAGACGCATTTTTCAATTAGAGATCCTCGCATAAAACGTTCAAAGGATTGCGAAAGAGGCTCTAACCTTTTCGCAACAATGGTAATACAAAAAGTGACTGGCGCAGCTTGGAAATTTAATTTTCGCATTAAAAGATTTTATTTCGAGTTTTGTGTTTGAACAGAACCTCTTTCATCGCGATGTATGCGTTCATTGTGCTACGAAAATACTACACCGTATCGGTCGGAAGGTTCCCTTTGACAAAAAGGTTTATTATTAAATATAATGATTATTATGCTTCTGGAATTTAGGCCGCGCGGATGTTTACGAGATAATACGTATTAGCCTTTCTGTGATCTCTCGTGTGTCCGTCCAGCGAGGATTTATTTTTTCCAGAGAATATTTTCTGCCGCGTGACGCACAAAGTATGAATATAAATTTAAATACAGTTAGACCTCCACTAACCGGCTTAATCAGAAGATGGGCAGGCCGGGTAAATTGAATGTCAGCATACAATAGGAACGTACGGAGGAATTATGAAAAGCATATGCCGCGTACACAATAGGCTCTTTGTATTAAAAGACAGTGGATTCTTTTGCACGATGTTATATGCGCAGAGTGACAGAAACGGTTGTTTCAAACCATTATATGTACTAGACTTCGTTACGGCTTTTCTAAATAAAAGTCTGAAAGATGAAAATAAACTGTTGGTCACGATAGATTCTCAATAACGCATAACGTGGCAAAAACGTGGGTTAGAATAATTTTGGCTGTATTTCCGATTACGTCCATGCACAGAATTGCATAAAATTTTGGAAATGGGTTCCTTTTTGACTAAAATGATGATTGTCAGAAGAATTTTTGGCGACTCGAAAAAAAATTTTTTACCATTTCAATGTCAGTCCCTATCTTACCGACATTTTTTAAATATTTTAATGTCACTCGATTGTAATCTGTGATGAGATATGGTGCGCTATTAGGTCAACAAAGCTGGTAATGATCCATTGCTGCAATTAGTTGAAGATATCAAATATGTATATTCTGGAGATTAATATGAAATGTTTCCAAAATTCCAATGGTTAAACCAATTAATTGAATATCTACAATAAGAAGATTATGCGACCAGCATGAGTTTGGGTTATGTGGTGGGGGGCCGTCCACGCGAACGAAAATCCTGGAGTAGTGTCGGTGAGGTAGAGAGTGACATTAAAATGGTAAAAAATTTTTTTTCGAGTCGCCAAAAATGTTTCTGACAATTATCAATTTAGTCAAAAAAGAACCTATTTCCAAAAATTCATCTAATTCTGAGCATGGACGTAATCGGAAACTTCGCCATAATTTTTAAGATCTTGCCGTCCGCAGAAAAAATGAAGAACTTATTCAAATGATTGAAGTAAGAGACCAATTTCTTATCTATCAATCAGTTTTTTTAAACTTGAACGACCACGTTCAAATAAACTGAAAATAAATAATAATAATAATACACAATGATTTAAACGAATTAGTTTAATTTTGGCTGTTAGAAGACTTATAAAGTTAGAGTGTTTACAACACTGAGCCACATTGAATTCAAGCGTTGCCATTCCAGGAAGTTCGGACGAATATTTTGGGTTGATTTCCGAGACCCTTAATTGTTTAACAATCTAGGTGGTGGATCGGAATAAAATTTATAATACCTTAACGTTGCCTCGCTAATTGCAAATTAAGGGACCGCACCGTTATAACGAGACCTGTGTCCTGTAACCTAAGGGGTTGAGTTCGTTAACATGCCGGTCATTAACGTGCAGTTACCACCATCTGTCTGTACGTGAAGCCAAGCTGTATATTATCCTGGTATGCAAATGAACAATCAATGAAAAAGAACGTTGAGTCCGGTCTCGTCGAAGCTAGCTTGAAAAATGATCAATTATTGTGATAATAACTACACTTTAAATTACATCTTCCCGTTTTTGTCGTAAAAGCATCAAATCCGCAGTCTACTTATGAATTTAGTCAGGGTTTTTTTTGTAGACTCGTTTTTCCAGGATCGGATAATGCAAAGATGTGGATTTTCAGTCTGTCAGACGGACAAGAAAGCGAGCTAATAAAAACGTGGTAAAAAATAGGACATTTGCGGGCGATCGCGGCCTAGATTGATCTTTTACCTAGCGCTTTTCACTTTTGTCTGTTCGGTAGAAATTTTGCAATTGATTTTAAACTAACTTCCCGATGAGGTAGAGACTTGAATTTTTTAAACATAGCTCAGAACTGGATGACAATGCAAAAAAAATGTTTTTAAAAAGCATATGCGTTTAGGAGATATAAATTATTAATAAATTTAACCTTGCACCTCCCGCGCGTGACGTCATCGCGTTCAGCGTCCCCACTCTACTACGTGTTTCCATTCTGACTCATCCCCACTCCACATATACATAGTTACTACGTATTATTATACTATAATAATGTTTGTTTGCCAAGCGAAAGAAATCTTGCACCGAGATTCTCCGTCGAAACTTTATCTTTGACATTTTACCACGGCGTTTGTTTCCGATATGACGCGGTCGCAATACCGTCTGGAATTTACTACATGTCTCTGTTATAATCTCATCAAAATGTTTAAAATCGATTGAAAAATTTCACACACACAAGACTAAGAAGCAGAAAATAATTATTTAAATAAAAATAAATTTTTTAAAAATACCACGTTTTTAAAACGGACTAAAAAGTATAAAATATATAATTCAAATGAAAATAAATTTTAAAAAACGGACTAAAAAGTATAAAATAATTTTTCCTAGCCCCGTACAGGATCCTAACCCCATACAGATTGTGAATTTTTAATAGCTACGAAAATACTTGCAAGATTTAAAACGAAAAACCTGGGGCGCTTGCCTTAATTGATAATTGATGCATGAATTGTTCACCTAAGTCACTAACAATTTTATTGCACCGCAAATGATATGAACTGTAGTGCGAGTTTTCTCAACGGCAGCTACTATCTACACTCCTTACTATTATCTTGCGCCTCACGTTTTTCGTTTTAAATCTTACAAGTATTTCCATAGCTATTCAAAATTCACAATCTGTGTGGGGTTAAGAACCTGTATGGGGCTAGGAAAAATTATTTTATACTTTTTAGTCCGTTTTAAAAACGTGATATTTTTTAAACATTTATTTTTATTTAAATATTTACGACTCAAAAATCTTATTTTTATTCGGCAGCGAAATTCGCATTTCTATTCGGAGACATACAGCTGCGCGTGTAGCTGTTTTCATAAAGGTGCGACAGCGCTTCTGACTACTGAAAAACCCCATCTTTTCATTACACTGTCCAACAAATTTCAACTTTTTTTATGTTCCCAATATACTGTTGGGCCCTTCTTATAGAGTTTTTTGCGCTGATTCCGAATCTGACCTTAATTTTTTTCCTATACGCACAGTTTGTGAGGAACATGGCTTTAAAAAAAAAACATATTTTTCAACTTTAAACAAATATTATGATGTTATTATAAAAGATATTGAATTGTTCTTTACAGCAAAAGATTCTGTAGACTTTCCCGAATCCAGTGATATATAATATTAATGCATTATGATTGTTTAAACATGTTTAAACAACGTTTAAAGACGGAGAGACACCACTTTTGCACCAATTTTTGAGGATATTTTTCAATTTATCTCAAAAAATAAGGGTCCAGCGGAAAATCGAACTATACCACGCGATAAAGCAGACTTTTATCTTGAGAAACCACCCTATTAAGTTTTGAACGTCGACGTTTTTTTCGAACCAGAAAGCAAAATATCTTCGCCCGGCATGAGTTGTCGCCAGTGGCGCTCACCACTAGAACGGTCATTCGCCGTTCCGTATCCCGTCGCTGCGCCGTATCCCGTCCCGAGCGCCCCTGGCGTCAACGCATGTCGGGCGAAGATATTTTGCTTTCTGGTTCGGTAAAAACGTCGATTTCGCAAAAACTTCAAGCGGGGGGTTTCTCAAGATAAAAGTCTGCTCTATCGCGTGGTATAGTTCGATTTTCCGGCGAAGATATTTTGCTTTCTAGTTCGGTAAAAACGTCGATGCTGCAAAAACTTCCAAGGGGGGTTTTTCGAGATAAAAGTCTGCTCTATCGCGTGGTATAGTTCGATTTTCCGCTAGACCCTTATTTTTTGAGATAAATTGAAAAATATCCTCAAAAATTGGTGCAAAAGTGGTGTCTCTCCGTCTTTAAACGTTGTTTAAACATGTTTAAACAATCATAATGCATTACTATTATATATCACTGGATTCGGGAAAGTCTACAGAATCTTTTGCTGTAAAGAACAATCCAATATCTTTTATAATAACATCATAATATTTGTTTAAAGTTGAAAAATATGTTTTTTTTTAAAGCCATGTTCCTCAAAAACTGTGCGTATAGGAAAAAAATTAAGGCTAGATTCGGAATCAGCGCAAAAAACTCTATAAGAAGGGCCCAACAGTATATTGGGAACAAATTTGGTGTTGGACAGTGTTATCGAGAAATGAGAAGGCACATCATCCCGCACCCTTGCAATCCTGGAAACGAGTGTGCCCCCGTTAAAAGTCGAATTTCGGGATGATAAGCCGCGTGTCGAAGGCGGCATAAAAATAGCGCCATCAGGCTAAACCTGTGAAAAATGCCAGGTAAGAAACGAGCGAGAATATTGTCACGTGGACGCACTTACCCGCGCGAAGGTCTTCCATTTTTCCTCAAGTAATCGCTGAATAATACCACCGTCCAGCATGTTCAAGTGCTCCTCCTTCGTACCGTTGAGAATGATAAATAGCGCGGAGTTCCAGTCTGAAATAGAAATTCGGAGAGGACCATTTACGGTTAATGGAACATCACTTTAGGGTTCTACTCCGCGCCCGCGATAATTATGGGTTTTGCATTAGCGAGACGGTATATACATTAGATGCGGCAGTTCCGTGCCGGGGGCTTTTTCTGTCACCAGGCCACGTGCGACCCTAAACTTTCTTGCATGTGAAGATAAAACTTTATGCCACTTCCGCGGCCCGAAGAATTCCGTGGAATCGTTAATCTAGTTGCCAAACTTGCCTCGCCGCCACCCTAAAGTCAGCTAATGTTAGTTCGATGCACTGTTTGAATTTCGCCCGGACCCATAAATGCGAGTACTAAAGGCTTTTAGAAAGTATGACTAATGTAAAACGGAATGAACTTCGAGCGTTCCTACTACCGAACCGGTCTCGCGATGGAACACGATTTACGCGAGTTAAACAGCTGAAAATTATGCGTGCTTGAGCGTGCGCGTGTTGGTCGCGCGTTCGCTCGTAAAGACTTCGAAATTACGGGATGCGCCCCCGCGTTTAACGCTCCGCTCTCGTCAAAGCTCGATCCATGGATTTAATTGTCGACTTGCACGTTAGTTTTTGCTGCGGCGACATTGCGCGTGCAAAACAATGGCGAATATAAATGAATTTACTGTTCCCGTGCGTGCAGGAGAAATATGTAAAAAAAATTGATGGACAAGGATTCGAACGCGTTCAGCCATAAAATCGTGAGAAAAGCATCCTCCTCCTCGCAAAGGCTAATTTTTACAGGTGCATACAGTAAGCCGGGTCGAAAAAATATTTTTTTTCGAAATCGGAAACGCCCCACATGGGACAAACGGGTCGACGAAAATTTAGGGAGAATATCGACGTTTTTAAGAATATCAAAACCGAAGTGTACTCTGTTACAGACGATGCACAGAGTGGGACAAGGCGATGAACTTTCGATAGAAATGAGATAGAGCGATGACTCTTTTTATACATCAAAGCTGAAATATTGCAGAATATGGGTAAAGTAGAGAGATTTCTTAACGTTGACAATTAGACTAATTTATTTCCTCCAGTCACAGTTGTGCAGAATTAGAATTGATTTACTCCAGGAATTATAATTACAAAGTAATTGAATTACATTGTAATTTATAATTCAGATCTTCCTTCAATTAAATTACAATGTAATTCGTAATTGCAATTGGAGTACAATTATAAAATAGCGTTACGTATTATGAACGAGGACGAGGAATAAAAATTTAATCAACGATTGACGACTAAATTTCTACTTCAATCGTTAATCGCAGTTAACAATTTATCTCCTAGTTTAGTCGTTAATTGCGGTTAACGATTAAATACTTATAAATCGTTCATTGCGGTTAACGATTAAACACTTATCAATCATTAATTGGGAATAACGGTTAAATTTCTGCTTTAGTCAATTTCTACTTTCAATTGTAATCGCCAGTCGGATAATTGATTAATGATTAACTGGAACTTCGAAATGAAATACGGAAAAAATATAAACTGGGTTTTTGTCAATTCTCCATCTCAGCTCTCTGTCTCTATCTCCCTCCTTATTACAATTTATGGATAGACCGTATGGCGATTAACTTCATCAATCGATTGAATCAATCGCCGATTTTTCGATGATTAATTCTTTTAATCAACGATTGACGATTAACTTCATCAATCGATTGAATCAATCGCCGATTTTTCAATGATTACTTTTTTAATCGTGCACATTAATCAATCAATATTGATCCCACCGTATACAGGGTGTCCCAAAATTCCTTCAACAGCCGGAAATGGGAGGTTCCTGACGTCATTTGAAGCAACATTTTCCTTTGTAAAAACGTTATCCGCGGCTTTGTTTAGGAGTTCCGGCGCGCCAACTGTCTATTGGCCGATTGTGCCAACTCGCGTCTAAGTCGTGCTCTGATTGGTCCGTGTTTTTCATTAATAACTCCTAAACAAAGCCGCGGATAACGTTTTTACAAAGGAAAATGTTGCTTCAAATGACGTCAGGAACCTCCCATTTCCGGCTGTTGAAGGAATTTTGGGACACCCTGTATACGGTGGGTGTACAAAGTACTCGTACACCTTTCAAGAACTAATAACTTTTTTGTAACTGTACCAAACGAACTGATTTTTTATAATCAATTAGAAGCATTGGTTTACGACGTGATATGCAAAAAAGATTTTCCAAAAATTATGATTTACAAGGTCACATGCAAAAATAAAAAGGGGATTTCTTAAAATCCTCAATGCTTAAAGCCCTCGATGAAAATTTAAAATATTTGTTTTGTAGATCTATGTTAGTTACACAAATGCTGAAAATTTCATCGAAATAGATTAGCATACACACGAGCTACAAGCGGTTACAAATATTGTGAAAATCGTAGTTTTTTACGACTTTTGATCAGTTTCTGCTTAAAATCCACAGAATCGTGCATCTTTCGATGCGTGTCGTTTTTTCCAGCGTCAACCGATTTCGATGAAATTTTCAGCATGCGTATAACTAACATAGATCTACAAAACATACATTTTAAATTTTCATTAAGGGCCCAAATAAAAAAGTTCTCAAAAATGCCTTTTTTATTTTTGCATGGAACCTTGTAAATTATAATTTTTTAAATATCCTTTTCGCATATCGCTTCCTAAACCAATGCTTCTAATTGATTATAAAAAATCAGGTCGTTTGGTACAATTATAAAAAAGTCATTAGTTTTTAAAAGGTGTACGAACACTTTGTACACCCAATGTACTTGAAATACAAGGTAATTCAATAGTGTAATTGAATTACAATATAATTGAATTAGCAAAACTCTGCTTCCAGTCGGGTGGTCGAAGTTTCGGAAACTTGGCGTAAAATTCTAGAGACACTTTCGTAGATCTCGCGAAAAAGAGGACTGCGAAGCCGTCGTAACGCTTTTATTTCGCAGATTTTTTAGATTGCCGCGGCGGCGATCGAAAGCGTCGACGGGGGAGCGAGGATTTACTTGCACTCCGAATTCGAAATAGTAAAACAAATGCCAGGCCGCGGAGAAAATGTAGATGACAAATATTGTACGAGCACCGCAGAACTTGTAACCGTGTCATACGTATTGATTATTGAAGTTTGCTCGGCCAACTTCCTGGTGAAATATTGAGGATTCGTTTCGGACTTTCCTAAACTTGGTGCATGCACCGATCGATCCTCGCAGTCGGCGACGCTGCGCTGCGCGACGCGACGCGCGACGTCACGTGTCAAATACTAAGACGATGGTCCCAGTCGATCATGCTCACAGACTCTTTAATCACTCAACGACCCAAGCAAAGCCGCTTTCATGGTGACTTAAAGCGTCACGAAACTTTTCGGTTCCATTGGATATTTTCTGGGAAACATTTTAACGCTTCGTGCGTCTATTGTCAATCTCCATTCTTCTACCTCCGCAGACTCCGTTGGCGGCGGGAAGGGGGACAGGGAGAGGCAGAGAGAGAGAGAGAGAGAGAGAGAGAGAGAGAGAGAGGAAGCATTGATGAGAACTTTCCCGACAGCTTTTGGCCCGGGGAAATTGAATTTCAGATGTGCAAGCAAAATTGCAACGAATACCCCCGCTTCCGGTCGAACCGTCCGAAGCTCCCATTCGATTCTGTCTTCTGGAACGATCCTGCTGATTATCGTGGCATCCAACCCCCGAATTTGTCGTAATCGTTCCGCGAAACGTCACGCGATAATTATTATGGCTAATCGATCAGCTGCTCAATCCCTTAAGAACCTGACAGGTGCTTCGCAGAATCTTCAGCGCTGTTACAGATATTAGAATCGGTTCGATTCACAGGCAACAATTGCTTTTAGTGAAAATAAAAAGTATTTACGGTTGCTGTGCGTGAGCTTGATATTTACATTATTCTCATATTAATCGAGGAGACTGCTGTATTGCGCAGCTCCCAACAAATTTATGTTTTGCTCGCTTGCTGTCCATCATGCTAATATCGAGGATCTGTAATATTATCTGTTTCATACGATGAAACGTTTTCATGAAAGCATTAAAAAACTTTATGATAAAACTATTGTCCACAGAAGGGAACTGTTCGTCGTTCGTTAAATTAAAGAGACGCGTGTCTTTAAAACTTTGCAGACAATAATGAATACAGACACGTACGTACAGGGTGTATACAAAGTAATGGTCATCCGTCCTAGGGGTGAATCTACACCTCTGGATCGGTGGACATTTGTAAGAGAAACTTGCCGCAAAATTGTTTATAACGAAGAAAATTGTTGTTAAAGTTTTTTTTTACATCAACGCCTTCTGCTCATCGAGAAGAGAAAAAGTTTGAAAGGAGCCATATGTCGCAAACAAATAGTTATTGAGATATAAGCTGTTAAAGTTTTTCAAAATTTGATTGTGTGGAATTATACGTATAGACAAAAGCCTACTACACAGTCCACACGTCCGTGTCGATGAGACAGAACATGATCGTGTGCGTGCCTCGAGCCTCGAGGCAAACAAAATTTAAAGGGACATTCGTCGCTTTAAATGTCATTTGCCTTGAGGCACGCACACGATCATGTGTTCTGTCTCATCGACACGGACGTGTGGACTGTGTAGTAGGCTTTTGTCTATACGTATAATTCCACAAAATCAAATTTTGAAAAACTTTAACAGCTTATATCTCAATAACTATTTGTTTGCGACATATGGCTCCTTTCAAACTTTTTCTCTCCTCGATGAGTTAAAGGTGTTGATGTTAAAAAAAACTTTAACAACAATTTTCTTTGTTATAAACAATTTTGCGGCAAGTTTCTCCTACAAATGTCCACCGATCCAGAAGTGCAGATTCACCCCTAGGACGGATGACCATTACTTTTTATACACCCTGTACAACATTCTTTAATTTCCTTTTTCGTCCGTCTACGTGAATATTGGCAGCTTAAATCATCGATGATTGTCTTCAGAAAGTGTCTTCAGTCATTTTTCAAACATACTTTCTCTTCATTCCTGTTAATTTTAACTCCAGAGTAATCACAACCTCGTCCAGCACACTAACAACGCACTGCTTTGAGTGCAAAACGCGATCATGTTTCACGCGGTATTTGGTTTCTCGATATTATACACAGGCGCCAGTAGTTGAAGTAAATTATATCTACGACTAGCACACGAGTCCTCTTCACACATTTCAATAATTTTGTTGAAAACCTCCCGTTCGAGTGTAAGGTTTATTCCGCGTCTGCTATTTACAAAACGATACGCATTCGCTTATACCCTTGAATTTGTTGAACCGCAACTATCCTAGCTTGTGCGTCGAATGTCGCTTGAATAATAAGCTCGGTTTTATTCTCCGACGAGCCTCTTCTGACGGCATAATCTTCTTATCTTCATAGTTGGTTGCGTGTATTCAATTTGAAAATTAATTAGATCCCCTTTCTACTGGAAACTAATATTTCTGTGGTCCATTCTGTTCAGATTTCCTTCGTGAGACGGATAATAAAAGTCATGTTGTATAGAAAAAATGTCATATTTTTCTTGAAAAATAAGTGTCTCGGTACCTACGCGTCTCCGATGAACCAATTCAATTAAATGGCAATAGTGTTTTCCGATTGTTGTTGATCAGTAAGGTTAACTTTTAATTACTCGGATAGTGTACTTGCAATCTGAAAACTTTAAATCTAGTGTTTCAAGCATGAACGAAGGTGTCGACTACCAGGTATGTAAATATGAAACCGGAATTTTTCTATAGAAAATACATGTTTATTGTATGACAATGATACTCGTAGCTCTCTCTGCTGTGCCTCCGGACACGCAAATTTGCGTTCCTATTATGCGATTTGGTATGTCTTTCCTTGTTTTTCACTTGCGAAGAAAAACGAAAGAGCATCGCCCAAACTCGAACACGTGCGTCGATCGATTTACGATATGCGTTCGACGCACGCGTTTGCGATTGTAACTTCGCGTCTCGAGACCTCTGAATGTTGCACCAGATCCAAACGGAAATTTGGATATGTTGTAATCTGTAATGATATATGGTATATAAACGTATCTCAAAGAATTTTTCGAAATCTTAAAAATTGTTGGTTTCACAGACGCGTAGAGGTCATACGAAGGTCAAAGTCATATCAAAGTCATATAATAAATGATTTCACTTCAACAAGAGGTTAATTCAATAAGTGAGTCAATTATTACATATAGAGTATTTAAATTTTTTAGAATTCTGTGGTAGAAATTTTCCGGTTCCAAACAGTCCATCGGGAAGACATTTGTATTGCGGTAAATGTAGTATTGTTACAAAAGAAAATGTCTTCACAGGAGCAGATGACGACAAAAAATGTAAGGTTGTATTAGGAAAATAATTAGGGGAATCATTGTTTGAGGAAATGAGAATTTATTTGAATTTAATTTGGAATTCACATTTCTTACAACGTACTTTTCACATTTTCATTACGAGTTCGGATAACGAAATTGCCAAAAAGCTGCCTTTAACATTTTCTCCACGATTCAGACCAATTGCAATTGTTACAAACTTTCTGTTACACGGTATCTACTACATTTATCTTTCTAACTTCCCGAAAAGCTAAAGTCGTTTGGTCCAACTTTAAAAAAGCCATTCTATTTTAAAGGGTGTTCGAATGTTAATGGGAGTCATTGTAGCCAAAACAATCTGTTCCCATTCTTAACACACAGAAGTCCAAGATATTCACTCGGGGAGTGTCCTACTTTAAGTAATTACTAATGTTGTAAGGAATATCGAACAATAGCGCCATAACCTCTGGGATATTTTTGAGATAAACTGCGTTCGTTTTCTCCGATTGCAGCGCGACATGTGGTCTCGGCGGGCCACGTAATTATACCACAGCTAATTATTTCTTCCTCAAATTGTATTTTCACTGACGCAGTATTATTCACAGAAGAAACGAGACCACGCGGTTTCACCTAACCTCAACAGTCACAGTTCACCTATCGACGATTTCTCGACAATTGGAAATTCAGTGTTCCCATGTTTTCTGAACCAATACAACCGGATTAGTGTCGATCGTGGGCGTATTTTTCCACGGACCCGACGTAATCTACAAAACTACAAAACGGCGAGGAAGCAACTTCCGTATTCCCGAAGCCTGGCTGAAACTCTGTGTACGCCTAACAGCAGTTGAATTTGAATGAAGTAACTCGGCCATAGATCATTTATACGGACGAAGTGGCAGACAACTCGCGCGGCAACCGAATACTTTCACGTTGCCGCGGCAACTTCTCCTGGAAATAAGTTGTTTCCCCGGTTATCGGTTCGCTTCGGGTCCCGCATAAGAAACGTGCCCGGGAACTAGCTAACCGCGAGAGGAATTGCTGAAATTTCTCAGCGTCGAGCCGCGCGCTGCAAATGAACCGCGAAAAAATCTTGCACGGTGCTCGTCGTCGTCGTCGCGAGAACCACCACGCCGCGCGCCGCGCCGCGCCGCGTCGCTGGAACAATGAGTTTCGGCTGTTTCACGAAGATGGATGCAAACGACGGAAAGAGCTATGCATTTCTTCTCCCGTGAAACGTGCGGATATGCCGGTACCGTGCAGCCGTACCCATCATCAAACACGAATACCAAATCGGCAGTGTTCCAGCATCTGTTGCGGTTCCCTGGACCCCGGCCGAGCCGTCTCGCTTAATTACCCTCGTACAGCGGCCGAGAAGTATTGCCTCTCGTTTAGGCGCTGCCTCCCATCAGTTTAAAACTTCGTCGATTAAGTGACACTTCCCCGGAAGCTCTATCGAGCCTTGGTTTTTGCCGAGGCAAGTTCGTTCGCACCGTGACGCGAATATGGATGAACGAATTAAGGACTCTTTATATCAGCCAGCACAGAGAATGCTTTTCTCGAGGAGAAAACCGGTAGCGATACATACTAGACAGACTATCCGAGACAATTGAAATTACCATTGCAACGGTAAAACGCGTAATTTGGTGCCCCCGAATGATAGCCGCATAGAGACGTAGTTCGCCGGGTATTCCTTTAAACAGTGAGCAATATCTCGTAAGCCGTGACAGTATAGAAACTGTATACATAATAGTTCTCCATACAGTTCGGGGCAAACAGAACGACAATCGGCACAATTTCCATCGGCCACGCCCAAGCCATCAGATTCGCGGAGTCAAACAGAAATATATAACCCGTTCCTCAGATTCGAAGTACATACCACAAAGTGACCCGATCTGGAGCAAACTGCAACCGAAAGTTCACAGGGAAATCGGCTTAGACGCGCCTGCAGAGTTCGCAGGCCCCTACTCCACGGCGAATTTCACCTCCTGTCATTCGCGGACCACGATGGCAAACGTTATCGCCGCAAATCGGGAGTGAACGACTTCTGGGGGACAATGAAGAGGCTCTATTTCACCCGCGAACATATTTCCGGCGCGCGCCACGCCACGCCGCGCTGGCGACAGATAAATACGGGCACTTTGCGGTATCGAATTTCTTCAATGGGACCGGAACGTCTACAGCGATCTTCGAGGTCGCCGCGAGACAGTTTGTCCGGCCGGTAATCGATTCCGATCAACCACAGGCGATTGCTGTAAATGTAAAGAGATCACTCGAACGGCTATACCGAATCGCCGAATAAAACGGTGCTTTAACTTACTTTAACTTCCTGGCGTAGAATATCTTTGATAACTCAGAAATTACAGTCGATCAAAAAATATCGGTACACTTAAAGAGAACCCTACGAATCTGCCCGATTAATTTTTTGAAAAAATCATATTTCTAGAAAGAAATATGTGCTTTGTTCCAGAAGATGTTCGCACAGATCTTTGAGCGTAACGATACGTTATAACTTTTAGTCCAACCACTTCTTGATACCTTTAACTTGAAAGGAATCCTTTCGAGGAAGTAGAACATTCTAGGACACCCTGTATAATCATTGAGAAAAAATAAGAAATTGGAGACTGAAATTTTGCTACGAACATATACGAACTTATGCTCGGGGAGTGTTCATTTCATTTGTTTTTTTAATAAAAAATGCTAAAAAATCTACGCTTTTTTTTTATTAAAATAAAATTATCAAGATGAAAGTTTCCTTGCGTTAACGGTATACGGCAAATAATATTCGCGACAATCATTCATGAATTGCTGAACATTTAGAGACATTCTTGTTGATTTTGTTCTGTTGAATTCCTCCGTAACGAAATTGAGGAGGAGCGCGACGCGGAACGTTGCGTGCAAACAAACGGCTCGATTATCCCGGACTTAATTTCGCGGAAGACAAAGGCGGAAAGGACAGTGGTATCGTTCATATCTGAAAAAAGGAGAATAAAGGAACGGGTACGTGACCGTGTTATCCGCTGGCGCGAGATCTACCTTCGACCGAAACGTGGCTCATTTAACTGTCGATGCACGGGAGTATAATGGAACGGCCCATTTGAGTACAAAGTTATACCATGCCTCAATGGAGTCTGCTGGGAGCAACAGTCTGGAATTAATTTCAGCGATAGTGGTAAACTGAGAATGGAGTAAGTCTGAGAACTGGAGGAACTGACACAATGCGATCGCTATTGAACTCGATTGTTTCTTAATAAACCGTTGCGCCAACTTGCCTGCCCCTTATACAGGGTGGGACACACTCTAAACAGGTCACCCGAATAACTCGCTTGCTTTTGAAGATGGAAGAAAAAGCATCCGACCAAACTTACTTGATATCGAGGCGCTCGTAATCTGATGTCATTAATTTTTTTATAGGTGGAGACGTCAAGGAGATACGAAGGTCAACTTCATTTTTTTAAATGGAACGAGGTACTTTTTGATACACTAATCGATGCAGCTGGACATTCGTTATAAAAAAGTACTAACCTATGTATGTCGAAAAGTTAGTAGTTCAAGAGATATTTCAATTTAAATAACTCTAAAATACCATTGCGGTCGTACTAATTGTAAGACGTTAGCGTTTACTTACTTATGCAACGTCTTAGTACGACCGCAATGGTATTTTAGAGTTATTTAAATTGAAATATCTCCTGAACTACTAACTTTTCGACATACATAGGTTAGTACTTTTTTATAACGAATGTCCAGCTGCATCGATTGATGTATTAAAAAATACCTCTTTCCAATTAAAAAAATGAAGGTGACCTTCAAATGTCCGAAGTACCTCCACCTGCAAAAAAACTATTATCTCCACTGGATGGCCCCCTTCGTACTGTGCAATTTTATATGAGCAAATATTTCTGTGAAACTTATAGTTTCGAAGATATCTAAGGTGCTAATAGTTATTGCCCCACCCTGTATAATAACTAGACTCTAGAATATAAAATTCAATAATTCATTTCAGATCTACACAGACTATTACAGGCTAGAATTCGTCTACGAAAATTGAGAATTGGATAAACATCCGCAGTGTAATAAATAACTATTTTGTGCTTGATAAATGCGGGATCGAAATTGATGATTTCTCACGGAAATTGGGAAGAGTCGGAGAGCGTCGATGTAGATTAGGGTAAAAAGAGGTCGATTACATATAGCATCGGTGGAAACCACTCGGCAGCTACTTAAGAACGATTCGGCCTTGAGTCCTGACAATTATACGAAGGCACGACACAAAGTGAGTGGCCACTTCAGCGTGTTCCTGAACGGCGAATCCCAGCTGACGATTCTCAAAACCGTGTAATTCGATTAGCATTACGACGTACTTGTTCTGCCGTCGGGTAACAGCGTGTCGAGTGCATTGAGGGGGTACGCCGAGCAGGTGATATTACTGTAGCGCCAGAATTCCCGTGCAGACAGCTCCAACATCTCCCGAAAGACCTCAGCACGGCCCAGCTGGCAAGCAAGCGTCAACGGGGTCAGCCCGGCTGCATTCGCAATCCCATTGCGAGCAGGAAGCTTCGGATGGCGGAGCGCATACCCAAACATGTCCTACGTAACATAACCACACTTTTGTAATCGATCTCGCCGTCTCTCCTAGAAATCAGAATATCTAACGAACAATTATCCCGAAACGCAATGCCGCGCGAGGTGAACAACTTGATCAAAGGGGAGCGAGCGTGTTCATTTTCCTCCGAAACTACTGCGCCATAAACTTTGTTGCGGCATCTATCAGGTCGTTAAATGTGACACTTGCCAAAGAAAATGCAAACCTCTTGACATTTGTCAAGTTTCATATTTAACGACCCGATAGTACCATATTTTATCAGATATGCATTTTGGCCAAAGAGAATCTTGAAATACCGAATAGAAAGACTTGTACCGTTGAGTGCTGACAAGAAGCTCCCCGGAGGAGGGGGGCACAGAGGCAAGGGGGGTCTATCGTTCTGCATAGCAGTAGTAGCGTGTGCGTGACCGTTTCGGCCAATAGAAGGCGCGCCCCTTCCAAGCCAACCAATCGGGCGCGCATTCTTGCCTACGTCACCGCATTCAGAGTTGGGCATTAATCGATTAAAATTTTAATCATGATTGATTGATTAATGTGTACGATTAAAAAAAGAAATCCTCGAAAAATCGGCGAGTGATTCAAACGATTGATGAAGTTAATCGTCAATCGTTGATTAAAAAAAGAAATCATTGAAAAAAAACATAAAAGCACGTAAACAGAGTTTGTAT
>KB640417.1:191791-201817 GCA_000346575.1 Lasioglossum albipes | reverse complement strand
ACTATTAAATCAAAAATACAACTTAATGTTTAAAAAGTCGAAGCGATCTTGTTTTTTTGTTTTAAACAAAATTTTTTCGAAGTTTTATATATTGAAGTTTATACCTATGTTAATACTGTTAAACTTTTATTTCAAACATTTTTTCGTCAGATTAAGAGAAATTTCATCATTTTCAGTCATATGATATACGGTCGGTTCATGCCATACTGATCTAAATCGCATAAAAAGGTATGTGACCGCATGAAACCGCGTATAAATTTTTCACGATTGTATAAAGCAATGTCTAATGATTAACCTTGCAAAAAATGAAAGAGGAGTTATGCTGAGAAAAAAAGTTATTACATGATACATATTAATTTTCTGAAAAAAAAAATTATATATTTTGATTGTTTATTCTATCAAAACCACCGAAGAGTATAAAACAAAAAGCAGTAAAATTACTCTATAAACCTCCTTTACATCCTAGGTATGTTTTTATCTCGATTTGATACACTAAACTTGTGAGAAAGATCATTTCTTTAACACAAGTTTTTCCATGCTTCTCTCGGTCACGAGAATATGTCACTTTCAAGTATCTATAGGTTACTAAATAGTACCGTTTATGGAAAAATATTATTGTAGATTACTTGCATGTATATTCAGGTACATGGGTAAAAAGTTTTAGTCATTTTGAACAAAGTAAAAATTTCGACTTTTGGCGTGCTAAACAGGCCAAATACCCCACTGTGCGCCGGTCGGTACTGCACGACTCTCCCCTACCAATTGTTATACTCGTTGCAACGATCATCCAATCCATTCTCTGACTAACGAGATTACGCTCGATATAATGCACATTTGCACACTGTCATCCGTCATCTTCTGGTAAGTGCGAGCATCTCGAAAATTCGCTGCAAGGTATACGCAACACTATGCGCTTGCGCGTTACGTTAATGAAACTTTCCACTTGTGTTGCGTGATTGCATGATCTATTAACGCACACTGTGCGACCCGTGTATGTTGCTTTCTGTGTGCGTGGGTAATGTATATATGAAATATATTAACTACATTAAACAAAACTGCAGTGAGTCATAGAATTGTTTGAAATTGCAGGATTCATTCATCAATAAAAATTCTAGGCTAAATTCATCAATAGAGAAAATTCAAGTGGTATTAACGTAAATCACAGGCCAGGAAATATGCATACGATGATGCACCGAGAGACAGCTCAATGCGGATCTTGATCGACAATAACTTGAAAACAAAGCGGAAACCGCAATTTCATATTTTACTCTACTTTTGTCATGAAGAAGCACCATTCTATTTCTCCCTTATTCGAAAACAACCTATATTTGAAATGATTATATATAATCTATACATGAAATATGACATACATTTATGTATGAACCCAATATTAATGCGTCGTTCATACGCGACCGTCAATATTATCAAAATCAATTTGCAAACGTATACAGTGGGTGTAGGAAGTATTCGTACACCTTTTAAAAACGAATCACTTTTTCGAGATTCGACCCAACAGGAACTTTGTGTCTATTTTAATCCGTGTATAACAGAAAAATGAATGAACGATAGATTACATTAACCCTGATCCGTCCCTCGTGTCAATTTGACACAGTATGCCCGAAATAAGTTACACTGTTCTGTTATTTGTTTTAGATAAATTCGTTCGAAACTTGGTGACTTTTATTTTTTTAATGCGAAACATAACTGCAAAACCCTAAATTGTATATGTTAACTCATCAATTTCAAGGAAAAAATCATCGAAAAATAACTGATTGACTTGTTATTTTATCGATTTTTTGTATCACTGTGTCAATTTGACACCGAGGGACAGATTCAGTTCGTGAAATGCGGGACGGATGAGGGTTAAGTAATAGAACGTTCAAACGTTCTGAACGAAATTTTATTTGGAAGGTTCGAACATTATAACGCGACACATTGTGTGAACCTGGACTGTAGTGAAACGTGACGTAATACGTGTTCTTTATGTACACTTTCTTGAGCGGCGACGAGTATCTTTACGGGGACAAAAACATTTTATGCCGGAAGCAGGAAAACTAATTACACGGTTCATTATACGGCGATCAGCGACGTGCTTTGATTATGCGATATCATTAGTAAGTGTTCTAGAACGACACGAGACTGACTTTTCAGTATCGTGCCTGATGACAAGTAACCTTCGACAAATGTAATTTATGCGAAGCTTAGTTACAACAAAACGGCATTCATACGGAATACATACAGTCAGAAGGCTTTTGTGTCGTACTGTTCCGAGAAATCGGTATTGTGTTCTGTTACTAAACTTACAAGGAGAACCCCCGCTCTGTCCCTCACGGATTTAGTTCAGACTTTACAGACTTATAGATCTCGTTCCCCTGATTACGAAAATACCCCATTATAGGCGCAGACGCTCAATAGTTTTCGAGATATTTGCAATTAAAGTTTCATTTTAACAGATTTTTAAAAAGCAAAAAATATTTGTTACGCTGGGAGAATTATATCAAGAACGGGGGTACAATTTATGACAAGTACAATGCTATTAATCAGTGGACATATGATAGATTCAAAGAGGCTCGTGCAAACTTTCAACAAGTAACCACACGGGATTTGCAACAGTGGGCTCTAGCAGCAGCCAGTCAATACAAAACAGACAGTAGCAATAGATCTAGTGTTTCTTCTATAAAATAACAAGTATCATTTTCAATTAGTCTTTTAGCGAACAAAAATATTTTATTTAAAATTTATTTAACATTGAAAATGCATTTTCCATGAAAAAAAACAATAAAAAATAATTTACCACGAAGGGATTCGAAGAACCCGGGCCTGCGGCGTAACAGTTCAGCTCGCTGCTGTCATGCCACACCACTGCTTGGTAAAAATCTGAACTAAACTGATATTTTACGGTTATGAAACTTTAATTGCAAATATTAGGTGAAATAAAAAGTTCTGAGCGTTTTTCGCTTATATAAATAAAGCGAAAAACGCTCAGAACTTTTTACTTCACCTAATATCTCGAAAACTATTGAGCGTCTGCGCCTATAATGGGATATTTTCGTAATCAGGGGAACGAGATCTATAACTCTGTAAAGTCTGAACTAAATCCGTGAGGGACAGAGCGGGGGTTCTCCTTGTTAGTTACTAAAATTCTTCATAAAAATCATGTTTGACATTGATAGTTGCAAATTTGTTTACACCCTTCTTGTACCTTATTTGTCCAAATATTTACCTAATAGAGTTCGCTGTTTATACGCGTTTATTTTTCCCGAAACCGTTTCCTTTTAAGTTAGTCACCGTTGAAGGTGGCAAACACCGCCTATGGCGATCTCAATTAGTGAGTCAGCCCTGTGTAAACACATTAAATTAACATCACTGTTCCCATGTTGTGTGGATAATGGCAGTATATTATTTCTTATCTTTCTAATACCGTATCAACGTAACATTTATCATTTTATGTTTACAGAATATATTTCTACGATTAATCATTGCTTGACGGCATGAAATTGGAATATCACGCAGCTGTACATTAGCATTATTTATGCCACGACAATAATATTTCCAAACATTTACATGAACTAGTCAAAATAAATATATCTTACGAGCAGAATGATTAGATAGTTACCTTTTCTTGCAATGACGTTAACAATACGATAATAAAATCATAAATCATAATAGACGTCCACCCCACTCCTATGTTACACGTGGAACTCAATATGGGTGGGTTGGGCATCTATTTTGTGACCAGGCAGCGGATTTTACGCATTTATGACGAAAATGAATAAGTGTAATTCGAGACAGTAAAAAATTATTAGAAGAATTTAAAAATGCTATTATACTGCTTTCAACCTATTAAGCCTATTAAGATAAAAAATAAATTTCTATTTTACTCCGATTCGTTGCAAAGCTTCGCTGTCAAATTACGACTAAAGTCTATCCCACGAGAGAGTAACACTGCGGAAAGACCGGTTTTCGTTCGTCGCTGCACATCTTCGCCCTAATTGGTTCAAGAAAATGGGGAGTGGGTAGTGGAGTGAGAGATGATAGGCTCGTTGCAGATATGTCTATGTTTTCCAGATGTATGCACTTTCCCATAAGGGGAGGACTGCAGGGCCCGCTCTAGCAGTTACGACGCCCCGGGCAAAAAAACAAATTGCCGCCCCTTTTTAAGCACTAAGCACCGCGCTGAACAAAATGACCTTTTTTTTTTTTGAAAAATTGATTGGCAAGGGTAGTCTGAAATTTTCTATTAATTGGGTATTTAACACATCAATATTTTTCTCACACAGCTAAAGCCAGAATGGCGCCCCTAAATTTTGGCGCCCCGGGCAAATGGCGCCCCTAGAGCGGGCCCTGAAGACTGTTTATTTGGGCATGCGAGCTGGACCTCCTGCATGAACACGTGGTTCCAAGAAGGGAGCAAAAGTCACGTTGGCAAAGCCTCCGTACGTAACAGTAAGAAACACTTTTCTGTCCGATCATTCGAAGGGCCTGAAAAATCGTGGGGACTAATTTGTGCTGCACCCTGTATGTATACATACAGTAAATCCTCTATAGCCGCAACAATTTCTATACGATAGATGCGACAAAGAATATCCCCCCCACTTAGTACAGGGTAAACAACGGTGCTAAGCGGGAAATTGTTGTATTGTACTGATGTTATTCCATACCGGAGAATAATGATACATCAAGTATCATAAAACTCCAATTTAAACACCCTAATACCTTAATTTCTTTGTTGCGTGATCGACCGCCCAAGGGGCAACCCGCGCGTGATCTCTACGTTCGGCTCGGCATTTGGAAATAAAAAATAGCTACCCTCTATACGATAGATGCGACCAAATCCCCCCGATGCTGTCGCGTCTATAGAGGATTTACTGTATTCTGAAAATTTTGTCAAAATCGGTCGACGTTGCAATGAGCTACAAGCGTTTAAAGATAGTAAAAATTGCTGATTTTCACGATTTTCGGCCTATATTTAAGAATTCTTACATCTTGCATTGCCTGTCGTTTTTTCCCGCATCAACCGATATAATTGACACAGACCTACAAAATGTACTTTTTAAATTTTCAATATAGGCCCACATAAAAAAGTTGTAAAATTCAACTTTTAGTATTTTTCCTACAATTCTGATGAATTGCTATTTTTGAAAATAATATTCTTCACATGCTGTAATAAACTAATTGCTCTAGCTTCCCAAAAAAGTTCAAATCGTATAGTACAATATTAAAAAAGTTATCGTCTTTTTTAGAGCGTCCGACTATTAATTCGAGTAACTGTAGTTCTCCCAAAAGTTGGTTTTCGATTCATGCACATAGTGCAAATTCATGTTAGGAAGTACTAAGGACATTAACATAAAGATGATCGCATTGTTTGTATTTATTGAGCAACATTAAAGTAACACATTCCGAAAGAAACTTTTCGCACAACCTAATATTGGGTTGGAACGAAAGTTCGCAGCGTTTGTAAATTAAAATTGGGAACTAAAATTAAGATATTTATTTTTACTTTCTGCCATTTTTGAGGTATGTAACTTCTCGTGTTATTGAATAAAAACATATGAACAAATTTTAAAACGCTACGAACCTTCTTTCCAACCCAATATTTATAGACTACAATTTTTCTGTTTCACATGACGCGAAGACCGCGCGATTAGCAAATAATCAATCAGATTACACGTACGTATAAATGTGCATCGCTACCAGGTACTGTGCAGGTAGTCATCGGGGCAAGACCTCGCATTAGCAGTTCGGAGAAGAACGTGTGGAACACGCTAGCATTATCGTTATCGACCGGCACGATGTACAATTTGGCATGGAACTCGTCGGCGGGATGATGTTCGCAAGAAACCACGTTCGTGTATGTAGTTTGCCGGGAACAAGGATCGCGTCGAATGAGAGGTTAGGTGCACTGAGAGAAAAATTACGGCGTGAGTCAAGCGGCGCGCCGAACGGTCACGTGGGTCAAACACCTGAGAGAGTCGGTTGCGATTGGCCGAACGCCGGGACGAGCGAACATATATAGAGTGGCACGAGACAAAAGTCGTGGCGCAAAGTGTCGACTAGTTTCAGTGAGCTGGTTCCGTGAGTGACCTTGATCCCCTCGCGTGCACTGTGACAGTCCCGTTCGCAGAGGCCGAGCCCGTCAGTTGTAAACGAGTCTTCGCCGAAGTAACTTTGCCGAGCGTTTTCCGCACAGCCGCCACCTACAACAAACCACCGACGCACCAAACAACAGAATGAAGACCTTTGGTGGCGTTCTGCTCGTCGCGGCGTGCTTCGTCGCGTGCGCACACAGTTTTCCCGGTGAGCTCGATTTTTCCATTCTACCTTCCGTCGTTCTTCCATTCTCCGACTAAAACAATGCATGCACGGCGAAACAAATACCTCGAAAATGCATAAGGAAATTCTAACGAGACTTCCTTCCCGAGGTCTCCTTTCTCGCGACCGCTCTAAATCATTCGTACGCTCTAAACAACTTCCTACGGCTCTGTTCTCAAAGAACAAACATCCTGAATCGTTCGCTGGAACTTCTCTCGAATTATTAACGCCATATTCGCGATCCTGTCGCGTGACAACCGAGCATTTAGCTGATCCCACATGAGCATGCGTACACGGATCACGCGCGGGGGCGGAATCTATTAGAAATGGGGTATGTGTTAGAGTATAGGGTGGTCGAAGTGTTACGTTCGCTGCGCGCGGGATTTTCAAATCGAGATAACAATTTTGGACGACGGGGATAGAGTTCGTTTTACTGCTCTTGTTTGAAAGATAAAATTCTACGGATTTTCGCACTGATTATTTTGTTGTTGGCCGTCCGGTTTTCAACAGAATAGTGTGAACATCAATCGGATACATATTTAGTCCTTTCTTGAATCATTTTAATTATTCTTGAATGATCTCAATTTTCCTGCCGTTTTAGATTGCACCTACACATTGTTATTATAATTGCATAAAATCTATTTTCGTCAAAGTGTTTATACATATGCAATACGTATATCAAACTACAAAACAACCGCGAAATTCGAATCTTGCGCTCTTATCGAATCAGCCTGTAGAACAGTCCACACTGTTTAGTTCAAAACGTGTGATTCACCAAAACGATCTTATTAGCATAAGCGTCAGAAATCGGAACAGATCTTCCGAACGTATTTACAGTTCTTCTAAAAATAGAAATTATGTTGTGGTCGTTCCAATTGATATTAGGTCTTAAAAATAGCAGAAGTAGTTTTCTTGAACACAATACTTCAAAAATAAACTCGACCCTCGCATGGCGGGTATTGGGTCCTTGTTGACCCGGAGTTATACAGGCCGAACCACAAATCCTGATCTCTGTTATTAGCAGTCCGATCGAAAATGCAATTATCAGATATAGCACGGTTTCAAGAGAGCTTTCACGTGATTATTTCTTTTCTTTTTCTTTTCTTTGTTCTTTTTGTATATTTTTGTTACTTTCTATTTCTTTTATAAGTTATACAAAACATCTGTAAACCCATGTATAAATTGCCGAGCGTTTTCCGCACAGCCGCCACCTACAACAAACCACCGACGCACCAAACAACAGAATGAAGACCTTTGGTGGCGTTCTGCTCGTCGCGGCGTGCTTCGTCGCGTGCGCACACAGTTTTCCCGGTGAGCTCGATTTTTCCATTCTACCTTCCGTCGTTCTTCCATTCTCCGACTAAAACAATGCATGCACGGCGAAACAAATACCTCGAAAATGCATAAGGAAATTCTAACGAGACTTCCTTCCCGAGGTCTCCTTTCTCGCGACCGCTCTAAATCATTCGTACGCTCTAAACAACTTCCTACGGCTCTGTTCTCAAAGAACAAACATCCTGAATCGTTCGCTGGAACTTCTCTCGAATTATTAACGCCATATTCGCGATCCTGTCGCGTGACAACCGAGCATTTAGCTGATCCCACATGAGCATGCGTACACGGATCACGCGCGGGGGCGGAATCTATTAGAAATGGGGTATGTGTTAGAGTATAGGGTGGTCGAAGTGTTACGTTCGCTGCGCGCGGGATTTTCAAATCGAGATAACAATTTTGGACGACGGGGATAGAGTTCGTTTTACTGCTCTTGTTTGAAAGATAAAATTCTACGGATTTTCGCACTGATTATTTTGTTGTTGGCCGTCCGGTTTTCAACAGAATAGTGTGAACATCAATCGGATACATATTTAGTCCTTTCTTGAATCATTTTAATTATTCTTGAATGATCTCAATTTTCCTGCCGTTTTAGATTGCACCTACACATTGTTATTATAATTGCATAAAATCTATTTTCGTCAAAGTGTTTATACATATGCAATACGTATATCAAACTACAAAACAACCGCGAAATTCGAATCTTGCGCTCTTATCGAATCAGCCTGTAGAACAGTCCACACTGTTTAGTTCAAAACGTGTGATTCACCAAAACGATCTTATTAGCATAAGCGTCAGAAATCGGAACAGATCTTCCGAACGTATTTACAGTTCTTCTAAAAATAGAAATTATGTTGTGGTCGTTCCAATTGATATTAGGTCTTAAAAATAGCAGAAGTAGTTTTCTTGAACACAATACTTCAAAAATAAACTCGACCCTCGCATGGCGGGTATTGGGTCCTTGTTGACCCGGAGTTATACAGGCCGAACCACAAATCCTGATCTCTGTTATTAGCAGTCCGATCGAAAATGCAATTATCAGATATAGCACGGTTTCAAGAGAGCTTTCACGTGATTATTTCTTTTCTTTTTCTTTTCTTTGTTCTTTTTGTATATTTTTGTTACTTTCTATTTCTTTTATAAGTTATACAAAACATCTGTAAACCCATGTATAAAAGGACCTCGGTCCGTACATAATAATAATAATAATAATAATAATTATAGCAAATTTTTTGTAAAAAGGAATAAAAAAAGCAATTTTCTATTTTGTTTCTTTGCAATTCATTTTTATGTTATGATTAGATAATGTCCGGGTAGTCTGATGCTTTCCAGGCAAAAACAACGGACTATTTATAGATTAGATAAAATCATATTCTCATTGGTAATCGCATTTGTAGATTGAAAATGAATAAAAATCGTACTAAATTCCGTCGAATTTAATACTCCAGCATTTTTCCGCAATCAAATTCTTATATGTTAAGAAATTGTAGGTGTATTTGCGAAAAATTGAAGGCTAACTTAGATTCCAATGAAGTGAGTTCGAAAACTTATAAAAGAAAATTGATAAATAATAAGAATCTCTCTGAATGGATCTAGCTATGGCCGCCAATACAATAGTTAAAAATGTCTGCCGTCCAAGGCTTGAAAGGTAGGAACTATAGTGAGTGAATATTTATTGTAGACGGATTCTCTTGATAACCTTTCAATTTACTGCGCGTTTAGCCCATTAATCTCGCATTTCAGTGTACATATAGTGCAGTATGTACATAGGCGTATATGTTGTACATGTACATGTATATTTGTAAGCGGGTTTAACTTTTCCCTGTAGCGAGTATTTTCGTGCCAGAACGGAGTCATCTTACCATAAAACTTCGCAAATCAGGAGATGCTGGCTCCCCGTTGTTTTATGCAGTTTTATGCGGAAAGTTGTATACGAGACGGTCGTACCCACAAGTACACCCTCTCCCGTTGTCTGCGCTAAGTAAGCGGGAAAATTGCCAATTGGCATATGTCTGCTTTATTTCCACTGCGGTATAATTCGTGTGCTCGCTCTAATGCTCCGCGCAAATTAAAGCTGCAAGTTCTTCCGAGCAATAATAAAGTTATGCTCTCCCCGTAGTACTTAATTAGCAAATTCCGATTCTACAATATTCGGCCAGCGTTTTTCATCGTGTCCGAATCATTACCGAATTAAATCAAACAGAAAATCAATGTAAACTTCCACGGTCGGATCGCATTTGTTATTAACACTAAGCAAATACATGCTGATCAATCGCGAGTTTAGTTATTCTATCGTATAATTATCATGGAATACGTAATCGATGTATGAACTACTGGTATCTATGTGTTTCGCATTTTGCATGTGTCGGGAGTTAAACACTC
>KB640417.1:175058-186297 GCA_000346575.1 Lasioglossum albipes | reverse complement strand
TCGGGAAATTTCGACGCGGGATCCCGCTTTGCGGGATTGCAATCCCTAGTCCCGAGTAACAGCAAGGAGGAAGAACAAACGGGGTTTCTTGTTTGTTGCGTAACGTTGTTCGCTAATAAACTCGCGTCTCCGACTTGTGAAAAATGTTGACACCGAATTCATGGAAACTCCGTGAATAGCCGCAGCGATAAGTTTCGAACACTTGACGCAACTAGCGTATCGGACGACCTTTCGTGGTCGATTATCGCGTTAACGAAGCGCGTCGCAGAAAAAGATTTCGCTCCGTGTACAGTCTCCAGTTTATTTTTACACTTGGAATAATCTGATTGATTCATCGCGTGTTTTGCTGCGATGCAAAGCAGTCGGTGTCGAACCTGACTAATGAGGAGCACACCGCTCACGATAAATGATTTCTTTTTTGAAATCTAGGTCCTCGTTGCATCATCTTCTATTCCTGCGCTCGCCTTTAGTGCTGCGAATATATTTAAACGTTCAATAAATATTTCAAGAGAATGTTTACCTGTGCGAAGATAATGTTACACTGTACTTGAATAGATAAAAACATTTAATGCCTACCTCGTTTACGGAGAATAAATTAAGCTGCAACACAGAAGGACGTTGCGCAACACGTTTAACCAACACTGTATTTTACTCAACTGTAAAATTGCTAGGTTGGGGAGTAATGTGTTTGAATCGTTTATGAATGATATTCATGGGTGATTCACTGTATGCGGTCACCACTAAAACTCATAATGCGGAGACCGCAAAAACAATAGGAATTTTAAATATGGTAAAGAGTAGTTCTGGTCACGTACTAATTATTCAAGAAAACAAATGATTTAACCCTCATCCGTCCCTCGTGTCAATTTGACACAGTTTCCCCAAATAAGTTACACTGTTCTGTTATTTGTAGGTAAATTCGTTCGAAACTTGGTGACTTTTATTTTTTTAATGCGAAACATATAACTGCAAAAACCTGAAATGGAAATGTTAACTCCTCAATTTCAAGGAAAAAAACATCGAAAAGTAACTGTTTAACTTGTTATTTTATCGATTTTTTGTATCACTGTGTCAATTTGACACCGAGGGACAGATTCAGTTCGCGAAATGAGGGACGGATGAGGGTTAACATTTCAAATGTTCACTGCCACGCGTATGAACGTTTGTACACTTTCCAATTTTCGTGGACACGCGGAAATTTGAAGAAAGTGGAACGAAATGGAATCCTATTTTTAATGGGAGCAGCCTTTGTGTAGATCAAAAACGAATATAAAATTGTGTGGAATTCTATATTTTCTGAACATCGATGAAATGAAAAACAATGAATTTACTTTGGAATTTCCTTCAGCGAGCAAAAGTGAATGTAACAATCACTTGGAAGGAACAACGTGTACCGCCTCTGTTAATTCTTGCAAATTCTAATTTAGACGGAGTGCACGACGCACTGTACACGCATAAATATTGTTTATCCGTTGCATATTCGAAGATATATACGGGTAGCTGGTCACGGCGTGGTCTGTTTGACCTTTTAAAATATATGCGCGCATTATAGTCGACTGTGACCATGTTTATTGTGCGATCCCTCGATGATATACCGCGGACGGAAGTGCCACGAGAACTTATTGCCGTGTTACTGAAACTTACCTTGGATTCGCGCCGGTTACACCATTTCTCTTAATACCAGACACTTACAAGTTTCTGATGTATGCATCCTTGTAGCCGCGACGCAATTACCAGCAAAATGTGCACGATGCTCATGTTCCCCGACAAGATAGTTGCAATTGCACCGTGCGCTGCATCAATCAACACTCATTTAGAATTAAACGATTAAATTGATAGCTAACGAGTAAGTAGATGGTAGGTGGTGGAACGTGTGTGTGTGTTCGAATCATATCATCGCGTTTAAGAATTATGGTGTAACACCGTTTGCAATATCTGTTATCGAATTTGTCGATTTAACAATTTACGAGCTGAACTGACTTCGATATCGTTCGCTGGAACAATCACTTTTGTGGAACGCATAGAGGAAATTAAAATTTGTTGAACAGGTCCTCTGTGCGTGTGCGTGTGCGTACACTCCCGTCCATAAGTCACCGGACACGTTTTCAAATTTCAAAGCAGACGATTTTTTAAACGCGATTCAAACGTTTTGGCTTGCAAAAATGACAAGGCTTTATTTATTTCGATTTTTCGCAATTTTCATTACAGTTTGTGCTCGGATATAGAAATTTAATAGTAATTGCAATGAAAAATATACAGGGTGTCCCAAAATTCCTTCAACAGCCGGAAATGGGAGGTTCCTGAGATCATTTGAAGCAACATTTTCCTTTGCAAAAATGTTATCCGCGGCTTTGTTTAGGAGTTATTAACGAAAAACACGGACCAATCAGAGCGCGACTTAGACGCGAGTTGACACAGTCAGCCAATAGACTGATATCATTAATTGGGAATAACGGTTAAGTTTCTACTTTAGTCGTTAATTGCGATTAACGATTACATTCCTTGTAATCGCCAGTCGGATAATTGATTAATGATTAACTGGAACTTCGAAATGAAATACGGAATCAAAACTGTATTAATACTGAAAAAAATATAAACTGTGTTTTTGTCAATTTCTCCATCTCAGCTCTCTGTCTCTATCTCCCTCCTTATTACAATTTATGGATAGACCGTATGGCGATTAACTTCATCAATCGATTGAATCAATCGCCGATTTTTCGATGATTAATTCATTTAATCAACGATTGACGATTAACTTCATCAATCGATTGAATCAATCGCCGATTTTTCGATGATTAATTCATTTAATCAACGATTGACGATTAACTTCATCAATCGATTGAATCAATCGCCGATTTTTCAATGATTACTTTTTTAATCGTGCACATTAATCAATCAATATTGATTAAAATTTTAATCGATTAATGCCCAACTCTGTCGCACAGACAGCAAACAAGTATATGAAGGAAAAACATAAAAATATATCGCACTTCCAAAAAGTTTCGGGCTATTATTTGGAGAGCTGTATTTTAATTATATTGTATTTCAATTACACAGCTGATTAAAACACTTAGTAATTGAATTAATTGAAAGGTTTGAATTACGTAATTCAGTTACGACGTAGTTGAATTCCTTCAACAGCCGGAAATGGGAGGTTCCTGAGATCATTTGAAGCAACATTTTCCTTTGCAAAAATGTAATCTGCGGCTCTGTTTAGGAGTTATTAACGAAAAACACGGACCAATCAGAGCGCGATCTAGACGCGAGTTGACACAGTCGGCCAATAGACAGTTGGCGCGCCGGGCGTCTAGGTCGCGCCCTGATTGGTCTGTATTTTTCCTTAATAACTCCTAAACAAAGCCGCGGATAACATTTTTGCAAAGGAAAATGTTGCTTCAAATGATCTCAGGAACCTCCCATTTCCGGCTGTTGAAGGAATTTTGGGACACCCTGTATAACCGGCAGTGCAGGGTTAGTGGTTTAGCGTTAAACCATTAACAGCGAAAACTGTTAGGCGTTGTGTCACTGACCGCGCTCTTCCTGACCTAACTCTCGCGTGCTATCGTTCCTGGATCGGAGAGATTTTTTATCGCTAATTACTGAAAAAAAACACCGTGCTACAAGTTTCATTACGGGTTCATAATATGTGTAATTTCGTTCGTTCCACTAATGGAATTTAAATGATGAACGATTAATTATGTATCTGCTTACGCTGGCACACAACGCTCTTGCCGTTTTATTTCACTATTTCCATGCACGAGCTTATCGATTTTCTTCTTTTCGATGAATCCGCTCGGATGTTTATTTATCGCGCAACTGCGGAGAATCAGCGAACTGAACGAACTTTCTAGCAAGAGTTCAATTGTGTCGTGAATAGAAGATACGTGACTAATTACTGTGTGCTTCCGACGTGGTTCGATCATTAATTAGTTTATTCACCGCGTCGAGCCTGTTCGCGTCGCTTCTCTCTTTTCTATGCGCCGACCTTAGCGACAATCCTTTATGTATTTTTTTTTTGTCCTGTCTTGATCTGCGCACATGTGTTTACGCATCCATGGCAAACATAAATGGATGTTTGCGTTTTCCCCACGGCGGTTACGTGTCACGCTCGGTCGCTCCGTTCATTGTGTACGTGCCTTTGCTCGCTATCTACCGACTTTTCCGATGAAATTACATATGTATGTACAACGACGGGAACGTGGCCAGTGTTTGCTTCATTGCTCTGAATTTCAATCTTCAAATCACAACCTGTCTACTACAATCCGCTTTATTCTCGTACAAGATGCATTTCTGCGTTACGAGCAACTCCGGACTAGGTAAACTTGTCTAAACGTCACTCTTCACGGTTTCTGATGAAATTGAAAATGTTGTGAATCTGGACATTCTGAACAATTTTTTTCTATACAGATAACACTTCTATACAGACAACACCAAATTTGATTTCAATATACTGTTGGGTCATTCTTATAGAGTTTTTTGCGCTGATTCCGAATTTTTTCTCCTATACACACAGTTTTTGAAAAACATGGCTTTGAAAACAAAACATATTTTTCAACTTTAAACAAATATTGTGATGTTATTATAAAAGATATTGAATTGTTCTTTACAGCAAAAGATTCTGTAGACTTTCCCGAATCCAGTGATATACAGGGTGTCCCAAAATTCCTTCAACAGCCGGAAATGGGAGGTTCCTGGGATCATTTGAAGCAACATTTTCCTTTGCAAAAATGTTATCCGCGGCTTTGTTTAGGAGTTATTAACAAAAAACACGGACCAATCATAGCGCGACCTAGACGCGAGTTGGCATAGTCGGCTCGGCGCGTCAACTGTCTATTAGCCGACTGTGCCAACTCGAGTCTAGGTCGCGCTCTGATTGGTCCGTGTTTTTCGTTAATAACTCGTAAACAAAGCCGGGGATAACATTTTTGCAAAGGAGAATGTTGCTTCAAATGATCCCAGGAACCTCCCATTTCCGGCTGTTGATGGAATTTTGGGACACCCTGTATAATATTAATACATTATGACTGTTTAACCATTTAACATCACAATATTTGTTTAAAGTCGAAAAATATGTTTTTTTTTCAAAGCCATGTTTTTCAAAAGCTGTGCGTATAGGAGAATAATTAAGGACAGATTCGGAATCAGCGCAAAAAACTCTATAAGAAGGAGCCAACAGTATATTGAAATCATAAAAAAAGTTGAAATTTGTTGGACAGTGTAATAGGCGGTCTCTTTTAGTTTTTCAGATATTTAGAAAAAACTGTCAGTTCGATCATAGCGAATTCCGCCATAAACGAATTTTGGTGATGCCTGGGATAGGTTTGCAGCGGGGCGGATATAGGGGGAAAGGCTCCGTCCCTCCCTCGCCCTAAAACACGTGTTCCGCCAATTAAAAAGGGTCAATTGTATTCTCTGTAGAACACAAGAATTTTACTGCGGTATTTTTTCCCAATTGGATTAAAATACATAAAAATAAATTATATTGCGCTGAATAAATTTTTACAATTCAATGAGAATGTATTCTCGTACGGCTTTTTATCTATAATAAAAAGTGCAGTTGTATTTTTCATATTAAACCCAACCCGGACCTAACTCAATCTTCAAAAATATTTTCTGCGAATATCGGAAAAACTAAAACGGTGAAATCTGAAAAATTAAAAAAAAGAAACTTTTTTAGAATGATCACCTTGACAACACATTACAATTCCGTCGAAATCCGAGACGAAAGTCGCGTTTCTAGAGCTGGAATTGAGCATGCGCCGTTACTTCATTTATTTAGAAACGAATAAAATCTGACCTCAACTGACAATGAGAACAGAAACATTTTCGGGACACGTCGTCGGTGCTCCCGCGTAATGGACCGTGCCGCAATACCTGTCGGCCGCTTTTAAAATCAGTGTAACGACTTTGAAATAAAGCAAGTGTAAAGTGATCGGACAGGTGACAGGTTAAGCTGTCTAAACGACGAAGAGTATCTTATCGTTCCAACCCCGCGTGGTGACAATGATGACTATCGTGTGTCTCGAGAATAACCATGATCGTAAGGTAAATCGTTGATAACACGGCTGATCATTGCGTTGTAAACTGTGACCCTCCTCTAAAGAGGGAGAGTGAGAAAGAGAAAGAGAGCGAGAGGGAGAGAGAGAAAAAGAAGAGAGTGGCGACGTATTATAGATTTGACCCAAAGGATGGGGAAAAACGGATGCGATGATGATCGTTAGGGTGGGGGGGAATATGGCAGGCAGGAAAACTGTCGGGGGGTGTACCCCCTTTTTTCATTTAAATTACTCGAAGGCGGTAGTACCGCGACGCGGCCAGCATACCTAATGGCCGCATATTGTGCGCTGCCACTGCCACTCAAGGCGAGCCGAACGCCACTACGTCAACGGGCTCGACCGGGCTGTTCTCGACAGGAAAATAATACGAGTTGGCCATAATCCGTGGCTGCGCTTCGTGTACCGGTACAGTACATGTACACGACCGTTGCCGGGGGGTTGGCGAGAGAAACCTAGAACGAAACGGCACCGGCGAAGACAGCGTTCGTTTACAATGCACCTGTGCGCGCGAGCAAACGCGAACCATCAGCCTGCAAATATAGTCGGCGACGAAACGATAGGACACCGTACGTTTTTTTACGGTTCCGTATGATCTTGCGGAAGATTGTACATTTTAGCCAATCATTTATACTGTACGCATAGCACATCGCACTTCAAGAAGTTGTGAAATTCTGTTTTAACCCTTGTGTAGCCAACCGAGTAACCATTTACTGCATTTCTTTCAACAACTTGTTAATGTTCCTCTAAAAATATTACAAAATTTCTTTGATTGTCCTTTCTTTTTGCTCGCTAATGTATTAATTTATAGCCTTTACATGAGAATGTGTGCAAATATGTTAATTACAAAAGGTTTTAAATAATCTATACACTTTGGTTGACTACATAAGGGTTAAGGGGGCGAAATCGACACTTCAAAATTCGGCTGTTGTTTCGAATTTTACTTGTCATGATATACAAATCAGGATAGAAGTGTGTTTTGTATGTACAGAGTTGTGCTAATTCAATTACATTGTAATTCAATTACTAAGTATTTTAATCAGATGTGTAATTGAAATACAATGTATAATTAAAATACAATATAATTGAAATACAATATAGTTGAAATACAATATAATTGGAATACAATATAATTGAAATAGAATATTGAAATGCAATATAATTGGAATACAATATAATTGGAATACAATATAATTGAAATACAATATAATTAAAATAAAGCTCTTCAAATTATAGCCTAGAACTTTGAAGAAGTACGATATATTTTTGTTTTTCTTTCTTTGGAATACAATATAATTGAAATACAATATAATTGAAATAGAATATTGAAATACAATATAATTGAAATATAATATAATTGAAATATAATATAATTGAAATACAATATAATTAAAATAAAGCTCTTCAAATTATAGCCTAGAACTTTGAAGAAGTACGATATATTTTTGTTTTTCTTTCACATACTTGTTTGCTTTATGGTTGAAATTTAAAAAATGTGTAACGCAGAAGTTATTTCTGTTCAGATATTATAAATTTATAAATAATAAATTCCTTCTGTTTGAAACCTACATATGGATTTTTCAACCTCTTCTTACCTATTACTTGATCATTCTTTAATTTTTAATTTTAATTTAATTACATCGTAATTCGTAATTAATGTAATTTAATTACGAAGTATTTTAAAATATTACTGTAACTGCAATTACGAATTACATTGTAATTTAATTGAATGAAGATCTGAATTATAAATTACAATATAACTGAATTACAATGTAATTCAATTACGATGTATTTTATAATCGTACTTCATTGCAATTACGAATTACATTGTGACCGAAACCGATATCATAACTGTTTTGAAGGCACAGTTGAGTAAATCGAAATTTTTAAAATCAAGAGCGGTGAAAAAAATCGCAATTACAGGCCGAGTATTTCGAAACCCGTTCGCGGCAAGAAAAGCAGATCTTTAAACCGATACGAGCCATGTGTACAACAAATGTTTGCTTTCGTTTTACCGTATTCGAGACATTCGTTAATGTTCGTAAAGGGACATCACGCACACAGATGCTTAAGCATGATTAGTGCGTTTTATTTACACAGAGATCCAATCTTAATGGTTAGGTAAACTGTAGGTGAATCTCGCTCACTGCGAATAAGATAGATGATAATGTATATTAGTTTGACAGACTACACAGGGTGTTCATGTAACTATGTTTAAAGCTTATGGTATGTACCACGTATACTCGCATCAAGTACAACATTTTCATAGGAAACAAGTTAGGAATGGTTTAATTCGGTTAGAATTCGTTAACACGTTGCGAAATAAGATTCTCGAAGCTGGTTTGCAATCATTGTTCGAAGAAATTAGTCGAAGCCTACAGAGAAATGCTTCTGACACTTCGACAGCTGTAGAAGTAGCAGGGTTTCTGTTTGCTATCGTTCTAGTCGAAGTTGTCGTTGCAATCGTCGACCGAAATCACTTGAAACTGGTGTCCCAGACAGTTTTCCACGTAGAAGGTTTCACTATGATAAGCGTTAGTGTCGTACGCCTACTCGATCTAATCTATAAACCGCAAATCACGATTACATGCTGCGGTTTCCGACCTAGGAGGCGCGGATTATGTATTGCCAGGAGAGACGCCAAAATTTTTTAGTAAAAAATTCATTTTATGCCATAATATCTACAAATAAATAAAACCTCACAGTTTTTAAAACGTGTCAATATTACTACAGTAAAAGCTCCTTCGTTGTCCAAAGGCCGGGGGGTTGAGTGGACAACGAGCGTGCCCGGACACTATTTTTGATTTATGACTGCGTCTTTAGTGAAACGACTAGTTAAATGACAAAGAAAAGCATTCGCAGTCAACTATCTGGCAGGGCTTCGGAGTCGGAGTCGGAGTTTGGGAGTAATTGCTAATCACTGGAGTCGGAGCCGGAGTTAGAAAAAGCTATGTATCGACTCCCGGAGTCGGAGTCAGAGTCGGAAAAAAATATATCGACTCCGACTCCAACTGTGGCTCTTTTGTTTATAAATCATTAATAGATTTAAGTATACATAAATAAATTGCTAATATTCGATCTACAGTATAGACGTATTGTATATGTATATACCTCGGCACTATGTAGAGGAGAAACAGTTAAAGTTATGGTAGTAGTATTTTCTAACTATTTCCTGAAAGTGAGAAAGTAACAAACAAGTGTTGTGTTGTATCAGAGTTATCTATTCCATATTCTGAGATTTTAATACAATATTTCAACTATTTATTCAGTTTTATTAAAACTCTTAATTATTTTGAGTACATATTTTTTTCAATTTGGAGAGTCGGAGTCGGAATCGGAGTCGGAGTCGGAGTCGGAGTCGAAATCGGCGTCGAAATCGGCGTCGGATTTGGAGTCGGAGGTAAAAAAAAAGAGGAGTTGGAGTCGGAGTTGGAGTTAAGAATTTTGTCTACCGACTCCGAAGCCCTGCTAGTATGACTCGAAAATTGGGAAGTTATTTCTGTGGTTGTCGGGAAAAAACGCCGCATGTCCCCGCGCGGCTCCCCCCGCTATCCCCCCTCTTCCCCCTACCGCTGGCGCGACCGAGTGCTAGCATGAGACCGGTAGCATGCTACCGACTCGGTCGCGCCAGCGGTAGTGGTAAGAGTGGGGATAGCGGAGGCATGCATCTAGGCGAGGGACGGAGACTTAAGGGGCCTGGCGAGACTCGCATATGGCAACCCTGGTCTAGACAGTCCTGGGACACATCTGGCGACCAGATCCACGCAGGCCTAATCCTCTCGTTGACAGGTAGTGGTGTGGGTAGGCACTGGACAACGATCGTGCCCACGATTCAGGACAACGAACGAGCGATAACTGTATATCTTTCGAAAATATAAAAGGCGCAATAAGGAGGCGCCGAAAACAATTTTTTTTCGTGGAAATTTTGTTGGAGACCGCTGATTACATGAAAAGGCGTTCAACTAACTCAGTTTCTCCTTCACCGTCAGTAAAAATACCAAAAAATGAAAGAAACAATTCTTCTCCTTACAACCATCGGCGGCACTATAAATCATTCGCGTCGTTTGCAAATAATAAATTAATACGCAGAACGTGCAACTTCCTCGGAAACAGTAAAAATGTGACACGAAGAATGGGACAGAGATTAATTAATGTAACAAAGATGTGCTTCCATTGGACGCCAAACGATCGTGCGATGTTTTAATTTGAGCCGTGAGTTTAGCATAGCATCTTTCGAAATTGTACGATATCAGATGAAGATTTCGATAGAACTATAAAGAGCTATAAAGGCGTCCTTTTTAAAACGGATTTGCAGCCGTTGCTCGAATAAATCTCACCCGTACTTTCCTGGAAAAAAGGTTTACAAGTCCCGACACGTCATCGACAATTGGATTTATAATTCCATAAGCTGAGAGGGGGAACAATATTCTGTACTCAACGGAACATGAGATACTTACATCTGCGAAATAGTGGTGCTTCGTGTCCCAGATAAGTTGCGACGTATTGCAAGAAAGACCATGTCAGGATTGAACTTTCGTTCTGGCTTGGAACTACGTACGTGCAACTTGCATTTAAGTCGATGTTGCCGGTGCATTGAACACTTTTCAAAAATCGATAGTTGTCCGCGCGACAGACAACGAAGTAGGGAGGTGCAGCTCCATTTTTGCAGAAGCTGTAGAAACGCGAACGTCAAAATTAATAATTCTCAAAATGAGGAAAACTGTTAAGGACCGTTCGATTATTAATCTTTGATTTTTAAAAGACCGTCGGATCGTCACCGTGTCCAAACACGTATAAAATTGAATAGTGCATCGCCTTTATAATTATCCGAGAGACGGTGCATTAAGGATGTTCTGGTGGTAATATAAAAACGCAACAAAATTTTTGAAAATTTGACAAGATATAATTCTTACTAAATTAATGCAATTACCAAAGTTTGGGTTCGATTCACTGCACCGTTTAAGAATTATAGCAACTTAAAGTTTTCGCATTTTAACACGTCTTCTTATGGAGAATTCACAAAATTCCACTTCAAACCCTATTTAAACCTTGAAAAAACGCAACTAGAAACTCCAGTTTTTTTTTATATGTAGTAAAAATTATGTAATTAATTATGTTCAAAATTTATTAGGATTCACTAAACAGTTACGGAGCAAAAAAATTATAAACTGTTACAAAACGTCAAA
>KB640417.1:132998-149192 GCA_000346575.1 Lasioglossum albipes | reverse complement strand
AAATTCCTTCAACAGCCGGAAATGGGAGGTTCCTGACGTCATGTGAAGCAACATTTTCCTTTGCAAAAATGTTATCCGCAGCTGTGTTTAGGACTTATTAACGAAAAACACGGACCAATCAAAGCGCAACCTAGACAGGAGTTGGAACAGTCGGCCAATAGACAGTTGGCGCGCTGGACGGACTGTGCCAACTCGCTTCTAGGTCGCGCTCTGATTGGTCCGTGTTTTTCGTTAATAACTCCAAAACAAAGCCACGGATAACATTTTTGCAAAGGAAAGTGATGCTTCAAATGATCTCAGGAACCTCCCATTTCCGGCTGTTGAAGGAATTTTGGGACACCCTGTATACTGTTTCGCGGACTATGGTGACCCGTTATGGTTGCCACCATACTTAATCTTCTGACAACGATCATGCCCGCGTGCATATTTCACGTGATCGGAAAATCCAGTTTGTTTCATTTGAAACGTTACGACTTAAACATTTCTTCTCTGTTCCGCAGAATTGCATAAACACGTTAGTCAGTTGGTACGCTTATTTTATAATGAGATGGAAACGTTGCACAGTGTGTCCAAACGGCGAAATCGTGGTCAAAACCTCATAACTCACTTCGATCTGGACTTTGGACAAAAATTTGTACATGGGGGTTTTTGGGTTCGCTGATTACGAATCTGATCTTAAAAGTTTAAAAAATATAATGGCGAATCCGATATGGCGGATATGTATAGCAAAAAAATTGTTTTTTCCTCTGAAAAATTTGTACAGTAACGCTCTTAGGTCGCTAATTATGAGTTAGAACCTATTTTTTTTAAAGAATTAAAAAAATTTCACATTTGAAAATTTCAATGTACAACTTGCAAATCACGAGTTTATTTATATACGGATGAAAACCTATAATACATAATTAGAAAGAAAGAAATGTAAGAAAATAAAAAATAAACTATGTTGAATCAGATGAACTGTAATAATTATCATCATCTTCAATATCTTCGGTTTCTTGAGGGTTTCTCGCTGGAAAGAAGTTGTCTTACAAAAAATGGTCGTACAAAAAAAAAGGCAACTTTCGGGCAGCCAATTTTTGCAAATACTGAAAGACGACAGTGTTAACTACAAGTTCCAACAAAAATTTTAGCCCAATATTGTCCAATGCACAACTTTTACTCTACATGTTCAAAATTTGTCCTTAAAACTTTTCTGTTCATGTCTTCTGATAAGGTTTATAATTATACAACGTAACCATTAAGTATTTCAGACATACTAGTAGTCAGAGACATTCTACTTACTTCCAGGAACAGCATCCATTTTATAGAATTGAAATTATATATAGGATTTTATTGATTCCCCTTGAGGATACAATTTCGAATCACCTTCTCCTACCTTTTCCGCTCTTACAAATATCACTTAATTCTACCTTACATCTAATTTACACCTTGACTTATTCTATCAAAGAGAGCGCCAGAGAGAGAGAAATCGCAGCTATTTACAAAGAGTCGAACATACCCCCCCCCCCCCTTTCCCCCCCCGTCTATAGAATTGAAATTAAATAAACCGTTTTCGAATTATGCAGTTTTCATTTATCGCTTTCACACAGTTCCTCACAACACGCTTACTGAACGACTAATGAACGAAAACTTCGAGCTCTCACCAATTTTCAGGTATAAGTAATAAAGCCTTCGCAGATCGGTTTTTCCATAGGCACAATACTAAAGAATCTAAAATAGTACTTACCGTATCCCCACCGAAAAGTTCATTTTCGAGGTTTTGACCACGATTTCGCCGTTTGGACACACTGTGCGCTGGGTGCGAAACCCGCACGAATTCACTTTTTATTAACAAACATTTATGTTGACGCAACCAACATAAAAATGTTGGAGGAAAACGTATTTTCTCTTCCAATCATCTTAAAAAATAATTTCTTCTTCAAGTATATCTTTAACTTTATTATCGTATTTGCTTGGCAGCTGGAACTAAAATAGTTCGTTTATTACATTGTCTGTTGGGGGCAATGTCCCACGTTTGATGAACAAAGGTTGAAATTTATCATGCAAATACAGAAACTGCATCTTTTTCTTCCGCTTTCTTGCAATGTTCTATTCTCCAGACCTACGGTGGAAATATGCAAATTAAGTTACTTATTTTTGAAGGCCTGTGATTTAAAAGTTTAAGAGAACGGTACATCTTTAAAACTACTTGAGTATTGACCGACGTTTATTTATATTTATATTTTGTATTGTATTATTAAAAAAAAAAAAAAGTATCACAATGATTGAGAAAAAATTATGTATTGCAAAATAATCTTTATTTAAAGATTCAAATTGCATTGAATAAAAAAAAAAAAAAAAAAAAAAGTTTTGTCTGTTGGGAGTGGTGGAAACATTTCAGACAGATATAAATAATGCGAGAATGATACCGAGGTGAATTTTATTGCAATTTTCGGGAGGTTTGAAGAAATGGAGAATTATGCGCTACTGACCGCGTGTACAAGCGACTGTGCAAGTGGTGGATTTTATGAGAAAACGCAGTGAGAAAAGTAGAATGTGGTCTCTAAGACATGGAATAGATAAGCGAGTCTTGTCACGCACTTCAACAAGAAGGTGGTCGCAAAGCGAACGAGTTTTGTCACGCATAGTCACGGCGAATGATATACTGGATCTGGAACATGGACTTGTATAATAACTTCGAAATCACAGATTATTTTTATTTCGAAAGAATGCCAACGATAGACAGACAAAAATATTCGAATACGTATTTACAGAATAATTATTTCGAGAATCGATGCTTAAATGGTTCTCTCAAGCTTCAATGAGTAACAATTTATTTAATACAGGAGTATTAATACTTTAACTACCGCCACTCACCTAGCAGTCCTTGAAGTTTCAAAGTGGGAACAAGAAAGAATTTTTTAATAAGTTGTCCCATACCAAGGACATTTTCAGAATGATTAAAAAGCTGTTAATAGTTAAAAAATGAATTTTCCTAATAAAATGCTGCTTGCTGAACGAAGGGAAAGAAAATGTTTGCGAATTTTCAATCGACTTGAAAATGGTACTGGTATTACAAAAATGTTTATGAGCGTAGTGGTATCAATGAAAATATTAAGTAAGAATTTCCTTTCACAATATTTCACATATTCTTCGTGCACAGCGGTAAAAAACGCATCCGCAGCACTCGGTTACATCGTACACGTGAAAGCGATGGAAAAAATCAAAATAAAATTCATCAGGCCTTACATAACAGTTCTAAAAGTTACATAAAACTTATAATGAGATCGTCGAAAGCGTGCGAGCTACGGATTCGTTGAAAAGATGTTTCCGCGTGACGAGTGCATATTATGCAATACGAAGTACAACTTCATTTAATACACACACATGTACATTGCATAACGAATGTCGCTAATATACTCTTGACATTGTTCTCTTATTTTCAAAGAAGAATAACATTGACCAAAAATGTTTGTCCGAGCAAATTTTCTCAGGTTGCACCTTCTGAAAGAGCGAACATGTACAGGGTGTATAAAAAGTAATGGTCATCCGTCCTAGGGGTGAATCTACACCTCTGGATCGGTGGACATTTGTAGGAGAAACTTGCCGCAAAATTGTTTATAACAAAGAAAATTGTTGTTAAAGTTTTTTTTTACATCAACGCCTTCTGCTCATCGAGAAGAGAAAAAGTTTGAAAGGAGCCATATGTCGCAAACAAATAGTTATTGAGATATAAGCTGTTAAAGTTTTTCAAAATTTGATTGTGTGGAATTATACGTATAGACAAAAGCCTACTACACAGTCCACACGTCCGTGTCGATGAGACAGAACACATGATCGTGTGCGTGCCTCAAGGCAAATGACATTTAAAGCGACGAATGTCCCTTTAAATTTTGTTTGCCTCGAGGCTCGAGGCACGCACACGATCATGTTCTGTCTCATCGACACGGACGTGTGGACTGTGTAGTAGGCTTTTGTCTATACGTATAATTCCACACAGTCAAATTTTGAAAAACTTTAACAGCTTATATCTCAATAACTATTTGTTTGCGACATATGGCTCCTTTCAAACTTTTTCTCTTCTCGATGAGCAGAAGGCGTTGATGTAAAAAAAAACTTTAACAACAATTTTCTTTGTTGTAAACAATTTTGCGGCAAGTTTCTCTTACAAATGTCCACCGATCCAGAGGTGTAGATTCACCCCTAGGACGGATGACCATTACTTTTTATACACCCTGTACTTTTCTATTAATATTTTCTTCGTGTATTTCATCTATGTATCTGCTTTGTCTCGCAACGCTAATAAAAGTATTGTCCACAGCGAGCAGCGAAGCACGAAACAAACTCGAAGTAGTGCAACGTGACATTTTATGAAATTAATGCCCCGCGTACTGTAAGGAATTTCTCTCCGTGACACTGTGTGCACGTGCATTTGCAATAATAAGTTTGTTCGAGCTATTACGCTTTCAGCATGAAGTGCAGCTTCGCGGAATATGCGTTCCCGCGCACAGTTTCGATTTCAAGTTTGATAATGCCGACGCTCTCTTCGTCGGCGCACTTTTTACCCTCGTTCTGTCTTCCACTTCCTTCTCTCGCTTTTCCCACAGACTTTTGATCTTCCCTCTCGCTCCACCGTTCGCCTAAGCATGCTTTTCTTCTGGCCTGATAGAAAGCTGAACTTCGCAACAGATGCAACCGGTTTAACCACTTACCTCCATTGAGATTTCATGTTTTTCGAAGCTCTCCGCGCACGCTCCCTGGGAGAATATTATATTTTTCAATTACGGTATTACGGTCTGCCGAGAGACAGTTCTAGAAGAGGTGATATGAAACTTTTTTCCATCGTGTTCTTCTCGTTTTCCTGATTAAGATGTCGCCAAACAAAATATAATTAATCGTGCGAGAAGCGATTCAAGCCTCGGACTTCACATTTACGGTAGAGGTGCACGAATTCTTCGCTTCGCTTGTTACCCAAGTAATTATAATCGCAACTATATCGTGTTTGGTGTCATTTTAATGAGAAAAACGAGACGACTACACATCTATGGTACATAAACCTTGTGTTAATGAATTTTCTTATCACACCAAGGTAACGCCAAAAAGTGTTCACCGTGCTAATGAATAAACATCGAAGGTACCGGGCACTATAATTTCCATAGTGTGCAAAGGGCTTCTGTCCAATCGCAGTAAACATATCAGCAATTTATCGCCGGGAGTAGTTAGTGTTGTCGTTTGAAATGGAAAGTATCGTGGGTTGAATGGCATCAGAGTTGAGTCACGGTCACCTTACGTGTTTCGAAAATTCAATCGGAACAGTGTGGAAGAATGTGGTCATTGCGATCAGTACCTATGCAAACGAGCAGGAAACCAAGCAACGTTCACGGATGGTAAATGTCACCGGACGAGATTTACACGCGTAGGTCATGTGCGCTATGAATCACACACGATTACGGAAAACTTGTTTCTTCGAGCGCTCCACGGTAGCCTAATCCCCGTTTACTAAGCTCGAGAGAGGGCTCTCCTGTAACACAGGAAAGACTAGAGTTTTTCTAGAAAACTACTAGCTGTTCAAATTTATTATTTTATACAAAAAATTGGGGAAAAAATGTTGTAGCCAACTTTTTATCACTGTTATCGAAGTTGTACGCAATTGTTGTTATTCTGTATCAATCATTAGATCCTAGAAGGTGAAAGAGTTTCATAGTTTGTGCTGGCATTATACTCTGGGACGAAAAGATAGCACAGTTTGAAATTAATGTAATTTCTGTTTATTAAAGATTAGAAATTCAAGTTTTTTTGTACACATATTTTTAGTGTGTCTTTTTGAGTGAAATGAAACGAAGCTTCATTAACTTATCTATTTTTATTGAATGAAGTAGAATTGTGAACGAAATATACAGGTACAAAACGATAGCACACTTAACGAAAAACTTGAGATATGACAG
The DNA here is from genome assembly GCA_000346575.1 of Lasioglossum albipes. Lineage (NCBI taxonomy): Eukaryota > Metazoa > Arthropoda > Insecta > Hymenoptera > Halictidae > Lasioglossum > Lasioglossum albipes. The sequence goes on along the minus strand of KB640417.1, from coordinate 143,268 downwards.
AATTAATCGATGAAAATCAATGCTCAATATTTTGTAGGACCTCCTTTATTTTAATCATTCGGTTCGGTAAATATTTATACAATTTTTTAATACTGTTTTGGCTAGTGTTTTCTCCCATTCGTCCAAAATGCTCTACTTTAAATCGTTAATTTTTTGGCAAGATGTCCCCAACAATTTCCAATAATGTTGAGGTTGGAGATCTTGCTGGCCACTCCAAAACTCGAATAATTTTTGAAGAGAAGTATTTCTTGACCGCTTTCGCCGCGTGGACTGCGACATTATCTTGTTGTAAAATGTGTTTGTTTGCAGCAATTCTTACAGCATAAGTGTTTAGTTGTTCATTTATCATTTCAATATACCGTTCACTATTCATTCGTCCTTTTATAAATCTGATTTCTGTTTTACCCCAATATCTATTACTCCCATTTGGCGACGGCTTAAAAATTGCTGTTCTTCATTCAAATTATGATATGGTAATAGCCTACGTCGTCTGGACCATATAAATTCAATCTTTTTTCGACAGTAAATATGACTCTTCGCCACTTCTCCTCATATTTATATGCTTTTCGGCAAATTGTAAGCGGAACGCTTTATGCTCCTTCTTTAACCAAGGTTTTTTCTGCAATTTTCTTCGCGCCAAGTGCTTGCATTTTTGTAAAACACAACGTACATTCTTTTCGTTAGTGTTTACGCCGACACTTTCGGCGATTTGTCTCGCAGTCATTCTCGAATTTGATGCTGTTCTCAACGTTGCACGTTTTTTACGGGCAGTTGAACTTTGTGGACGCCCAGAACTCTTCTTTTTCCCGTAATTTTCAGGATTCTTTAACAAACTCATAATAACTTTTCGGCATCTATTCGCAATGTTTGATATTTGGAACGCTTCGTTAGCCAGAGTGAAATTTATTGTAGACAGTACTTGTGAGTGTGGTGCTGAGAAAAACTTTGACGATTTTCCTTACTTGACTCAGTATTTTTTTTTATAACAAATTATGAACAATAATGTTTAGTTCCTGGTGCGTTCTCAACATAGATATACATTCTTCGTATAAAAAAAAATTGGGCACTTAATCTTCAGTAGGTTTTCCAGGACATCGTTACAAAGAAACGGAATTTTTTCGGTGATAAATCGTATTTGAAAAAGTTTTATCTTTGAACGCTTATTGTGACGAGAGTTTTTAATAACTGTAATTATTATTATCGTTTTCGAATGTAATGGAATTTAAGAAACATCGTACATTCGTTAAAAATCGATATGAGGACTTTGATTTTTTAGCTCATGAACAGCCAGCGCGGCGATCTGGCCCACTGTGCGACAGTTCCAACTCGCGTCTAGGTCGCGCTCTGATTGGACCGTATTTTTCGTTAATAACTCCTAAACAAAGCCGCGGATAACATTTTTGTAAAGAAAAATGTTGCTTCAAATGATCTCGGGAACCTCCCATTTCCGGCTGTTGAAGGAATTTTGGGACACTCTGTATATGTTTGATATTTGTGTAATTCAATCTTGTTCTTCCTTTAACTTCAATATCGTATGTACTTCACCTACACTTAGTTTTTTTCCACGACCCATTCTTAACACTTTAGTTACCTTTAGCATGTTGTTTTATTAAACAAGCAGGAAAGAGGCTAGTTCCTACTTTATCGATTACGTTTTGCAATGAATGTTCGCTCTTCAGTAACTTCTGCACAACTGACAAATGTAAAACTGCTATTTGTGCTATCATTTTGTCCCGCTCGTGGGCCCCAATATTTACGTTTTCATTTCGAAAATTCTATTGAAGTAAATATTGTGGATGATATTCAGTATATTGTACGCACAGCCATGTCAGAATATTTTGACATATTAAAATATTCATTTTCTTCGGTTTAATGTATCAAATGAGGAAAAATAGATGATGTGCTATCTTTTTGTCCCGGAGTGTATACTAAAAATCTGACAAAAATGAAATTGTATCCTTTTCTTCAATGGAGTTTAGGAAAGCTATTTTTCGGACCAGTTGCTCGAGAACCTAATCATTGCGTATTCATCGTGGCGAGTCGTGTCGCAGCGGTCTTCCTTTGCATGCAGCGATGCAGCTTCTCCCGGTGACTAATTTCTTTGTCGCAGAATAATCTGAAATGAGCATCTTGAGGTCAAGTCGTACATTCTGTCCAAGCGCATATCCTTATTATACTGCGCATTGTTACCGTGAGCCAATGCAATTTTACTCCGGATAGATTTACAGCTTTAGTATTTCCGTTCACCTTCGTTAGCGCTAGATTTATTTCCGTGACAGCTGAAGCTCAGATTTCAATGCACTTCGCGAATAAAGAAGACTGCAACTTTTAACCCGCGAACGGTGGACCTTAAACTTATGATTATACAGGGTGAATCAAGTCCGATCAAAAATGTTTTTGTCAGATGTAAAGCATGGTTTCGAGAGAGCTTCCACGAGAATACAGCAAATTTTTAAATTTGTTAATTAGTAGACTTCTGAAAATTTTCAAAAAATGCCAGAATATATTCTTCAAGACTACTATTAAGTTGGAAACTAAATTCGCGACCTTTTGTTTCATAATTGTTTATTGTATCATTATAACCCCATTCGGTGACCATTCCTTTTGATATGTATATCATTGGAAAGCACTGAATTTTGCGATTAATTTGATATAAAATATTCATGCTTAAAAAAATATACAGGGTGGGTCACCTAATTTTGCCACCTCAAATATCTTTGTTGTTTTGAAAGATACGTCAAATGTCTGAAGGACAAAGTTGAATGGTAAAATGGGGCTCATACGATACCAAAAAATTTTTGTTTTTAAGTAATTTTTTTTAGAGATATGAAGGTCACCTTCATTTTTTTAAATGGAATGAGGTATTCTTTAATACATCAATCGATGCTGCTGGACATTCGTTATAATAAAGTACGAACCTATGTATGCCAAAAAGTTAGTAGTTCAGGAGATATTTCAATTTAAATAACTCTAAAACACCATTACTGTGGTACTAAGACGTTAGCGTTTACTTACTTGTGTAACGTCTTAGTTAGTCATATCTCTAAAAAAAAATTATATAAAAACAAAATTTTTTTGGTATCGTATGAGCCCCATTTTACCATTCAACTTTATCCTTCAGACATTTGACGTATCTTTGAAATCAACAAAGATATTTGAGGTGGCAACATTAGGTAACCCACCCTGTATACAGGGTGTCCCAAAATTCCTTCAACAGCCGGAAATGGGAGGTTCCTGAGATCACTTGAAGCAACATTTTCCTTTGCAAAAATGTTATCCGCGGCTTTGTTTAGAAGTTATTAACGAAAAACACGGACCAATCAGAGCGCGACCTTTGAGAAACGATTTTTGAGAAGAGGGAACCGAATACAATATTATATTTAGTGGTACAATTAGGTTGGCAACTAAGTTCGCGACCTCCACATTTTCTCAAATAAAGTGATTTATATCTATACAGGGTGTCCCAAAATTCCTTCAACAGCCGGAAATGGGAGGTTCCTGAGATCACTTGAAGCAACATTTTCCTTTGCAAAAATGTTATCCGCGGCTTTGTTTAGAAGTTATTAACGAAAAACACGGACCAATCAGAGCGCGACCTAGACGCGAGTTGGCACAGCCGGCCCGGCGCACCAATTGTCTATTGGCCGACTGTTCCAACTCCTGTCTAGGTCGCGCTCTGATTGGTCCGTGTTTTTCGTTAATAACTCCTAAACAAAGCCGCGGATAACATTTTTGCAAAGGAAAATGTTGCTTCAAGTGATCTCAGGAACCTCCCATTTCCGGCTGTTGAAGGAATTTTGGGACATCCTGTATAGATATAAATCACTTTGTTTGAGAAAATGTGGAGGTCGCGAACTTAGTTGCCAACCTAATTGTACCACCAAATATAATATTGTATTCGGTTCCCTCTTCCCAAAAATCGTTTCGAAAAATTGTAAATAGCATAAACCTCCGCAGTCTGTTAATAAGTTTGTTGAAGCCGAAATATTGCGAGATTAAGCGGAGTCACCGGGAAACGATTAGGATCGCAGACTTTCGACAAGAAACGCGAGGATTACGCGACCTCGCGCTAGACATCGAAGCGCACGGTGTCTAAATCCTCTTTTTACGGTCACCGCAGCAGCACTTTGCACTTTAAATGTTAAGTTTCATTCAGATTAACTGGCAGCGAAATGCAACAGCAAACGAGATATAATTGATGTACGCTTTTGGTCGATCTCGTGCAGTTCGGTATTCTCGATTTCGAAATATATTTTTTTTTTCGATTCACGATACGAGAAACCATATTTCACGATTGTCCCGTTTGTACTGAATAAAACTTGCTTTTACAACGATATTATATTTTTTAAACGTTCATGGTGCTCTAACCCCCAGTCCCCAGCCCCCATCCCGGTAAATTTACGTTGTCGTGAGGAACAATATTTTACACGCAGATTGTTGCTCGTATTTCAATGGAATGATTTCTCTTTGAATAAAAAACATTTTTACGCTGGTCGTGTTATTCAGCTGTATATTTCCTTGATTAATGGTCACAACGGTTGATTAAATTATAGAAACGCAACAGTGAAGAAGAGTTTTACCGCTTTTTCATAGATCTTGCAATTTACAATCTATTTTTGAGAACTTGCAAAAAGAACAAGCTGGCAATATCCAAAGTATTAGGTCGTTCAGAATTTTATTTATTTTATTTATGACACGAAAGGGGAGGTAAGTGTGATTTAAAACAGTGAAAACATGTTAAATGCAGTCAGAAAGAAAATAATCGGAACCAGTTTCTTCAAATTTCCCTAAAAATACTGGAAAATTGCATAAACATCCGCGGTATAGTAATACAAAAAATGGAAGCAATGCGGCCTCTACACGAAAAACGAATTTACTTTCCGAACAACCTAACAATTTCCAGTGGCGGATCTAAGCGGACTAAGCGGCCGCGTGGGGCCCCGGGATACCATAGGGCCCCGAATTTTAAATTTTTTAATTTCTTAAATGTGTAACGATATGATATTTTTCATTACTTTTCTTTTTTGTTAATAAGTTTATGAGAGTTTTCTCGCAACTTCTATTTCTAACTCGAGTTTGAGGGCCCCAAAATTTTTACCGCTTGGGGCCTCCACTTGACTAGTGCCGCCACTGACAATTTCACGATTGTTTGGTTTGATATCCGAGGAACGGACGCATATACCTATACATATAGCGGGTAAGATTCATTAAACACGGTCCGGTGACGTGGCGAAGCGCTTAATTTCGGTGCTTATCAATTCTGGTTCTGGACACTAGGTAATTATAGTAATTATGGTAAAGCATTGATGTAGTTAGTGGATGCTGGCAGTATACAGGGGATACATGCGCACAGCGGCGTTACAGGTCCTCGGTGACAGTGGCCTACGCCAATATTAGGATGAACCTCTTAGCGAGGCTTGCAGCTATAACCATTGGCACAGCCACTTAAATTAATAGGCGGCAATTAAGCGCGGATAATAATGCCGGTCCTACGCGCCCTTCCGAATTCCGATGGCCGTTAATAAAAAGACAATCCTAGAATTTATGTCCAACGTCGTCGGTCTACCAACGAGGCAATTCCTTCGCCGATAATGCTGTCCAGTTCGCTCGGGTAGCCTAATTCAGTCTGGCGAAGAAAACACGGTAAAATTGATCCACCGCGCCCCGTCCGTCGTGTAAAGCCACGAAATATCGTTGTTCCCCGGTTATCGTACGCATGCATCTAGACTACAGATATTCTCACCGAATTTATACCGCAGTCTATCAAGTCGTTGCAATTGTCAACCGCCGGAAATCGTAGGGTACAATGAACGGCGCGGACAAGGCTCTATGGAAATCGATACCAGTACACCGGTAGAACTTGCGTTATTTTAACTGTCGCTTCTTGCCGCGTTCATCTCCACCGTTTTCATTGGATTCGCGCAGTTCTGTCGATCAATGATATACATATCTCTCGGTAATGGTCTATGTCTGCATCGTTGAGGAAATTAGGACTAAATGGTTATCATTAGACTGCGGATGTTTATCAATTTTTAGTTTTTCCAGACGAAGTTTAAGAAGGTGGAATGAAATAGAATCTCATTTTCCGTGGCCTTTTTAGATCTGAAATCAATTAAAATATAACAAAAGTGAGTAGGTGTAATTTAAAACAGAGAAGAATTTTAGAATTCTGTTATATTGTTTTCAACCTTTTATCTTGGTATATTGACAAAGGAAATAAATTTCTGTTTCACTCCAGTTCGTTATAATTCAGTTGAAACATTTTTATAATGTTAATATTGCTAATTTATTTCAAAGTACAAAATATGTTATCTTTTAAGGTCTATTCAGGCAATTAAATACTTTGGTGCGACGTGTACGTAGTCAATGATAACTGGACTGCGGATCTTTATTCAATTATGGCTCTTGAAAATTTAAAAAAAAAATGATAGGATATATTAAAAGATGATAGAATTGAACGTATTCAATTATGGCTCTTGAAAATTTAAAAAAAAATTTTTTTTTTAATTTTTCAGGAGCCATAATTGAATACGTTCAATTCTATCATCTTTTAATATATCCTATCATTTTTTTTTTAAATTTTCAAGAGCCATAATTGCATAAAGATCCGCAGTCCAGTTATCATTGACTACGTACACGTCGCACCAAAGTATTTAATTGCCTGAATAGACCTTAAAAGATAACATATTTTGTACTTTGAAATAAATTAGCAATATTAACATTATAAAAATGTTTCAACTGAATTATAACGAACTGGAGTGAAACAGAAATTTATTTCCTTTGTCAATATACCAAGATAAAAGGTTGAAAATAATATAACAGAATTCTAAAATTCTTCTCTGTTTTAAATTACACCTACTCACTTTTGTTATAAATGCATAAAGATCCGCAGTCTAATAATAATAGTTCTCTGAATCTCGATTGACAATTGTTTAAACTACAATTAGTGTTATCGGCGCACTGGTTCGATCAATTGGAACATAAGCAAATAATGCTTTTTTGATAAGCATGTAAGTTTTTACACACTTTTTGAGTTCAAACTCCTTTTTTTTACTCTCTGCCTGTGTGAAAACACATTTGCCTAACCAGTGAAAAATGTCTTTGATTAATTCTTACAGACGCAATACTGAAATTTTCTATTCTTGAAAATGGTCTAAATTGAGACCAAAACGTTGAATTAAAAACATGTGATAATTTTGCAAATTTGCTTATGTTCCAATTGATCGAACCAGTGCGCCGATAACACTGATTGTAGTTCTAATAATAATGTTTTATTTCATATATCAGGTAGTTGTAATCGATGTATTCACTTATTCACAGCTGAATTTCATCGAAAAACTAAGAAACTTATTTGGACACCAACCTAATGGCATTAACGTCTCGTATTTGGAGAGTCTAGAAACGTGCAAAGAATCACAGAGTGATTAGTATGAGAATTTGAAGTATGCGCAAGCATTCCGGCTCTGTCAACAAGTGACTTTTTGCTAGGCAGATATGTATGTATGTATGTCGATGAATCCTGTCGAAATAATATGCGACTTTCCGTTCCAGTAATGCAACTTGACTTACCGTCGTCGGAAGAGATATAGTGAATTCGGAGCAAACTCAAGCGGTATGTTAATTTAATAGCTCGCTGGGTCAAACACACGAAAATATTCGTCTCTATTAGTTACAGAACCACGGTTATTCGATTACTTGTGGGCTTTACCGAATTCTGATATTTGCCAAAGTCACCTGGCTAGAACTATGTATATACCTCTTACTATAATCTAATTCCGTGTTTACCTTACACGCTGACCACCGCATCGCTTACCGTTTATTCAATTTACACGTTTTACTTGTCAATCCCGTGGGAAATCTGAGAACTATGACGCACATTCGAGACGTATAATAAATCGCTTCCTATTCAAATCAATTCGGTTCTTCTATTTATACCGTAACCTTATCGATTCAATTATGACACGACACAGTTTTCTAAACGTCTTTAATCCGGGTTCGATTGGCTCGCAAATGTCTTTCGGGTAGGTACCGCTGAGAGCTCACAAGATTACGCAACAAAATTCCGCGAGATTATTCGCTAATATCGTACCTTTATTTGTTTAGTTCTGCGCTTGTCCATCGAATGTAAAAATTTTTAGGTTAAGAAAATTTCTTTTTTTTTTCTTTTTCTTTTCTATGTTCTTTTTGTATATTTTTGTTATTTTCTATTTCTTTTATAAGTTATACAAAACGTCTGTAAACCCATGTATAAAAGGACCTCGGTCCGTACATAGTAATAATAATAATAATAATAATAATAAGATGATGCGGTGACGTAGGCAAGAATGCGCGCCTGATTGGTTAGCTTGGAAGGAGCGCGCCTTCCATTGGCCGAAGCGGTTACACACACACTACTACTTTTTTTTTTTTATTAAACATTTCAGATCTCAACTGAGGACACACTACTACTGTCATGCAAAACAATAGACCCCTCTTGCCTCTGTGCCCCCTCGGGGATCATCTTGTGAGCTCCCAGCGGTACGCGGAGCATACTTTTTTCTTCAACCGAATAATGTAAATCGGTAAAATCCGTGAACTTTGCAGCATTGTGAAAATTGAATTTCTCGTCATTCGCGTTCTTCATCCTTGCAGTGCCGGATTAAGCAAGCGCAGGGCCCGTAGCAAATGTTATGGCGGGGCCCAAGGCTTTGCATCAGGGCCGCTCGTGTGTAAATGCAGCGCACTTTTGCGACAACCACAATGAATGAGCTTTTTTTAGGAAAACTGTCTGTGCCCCTGGTATTGTTTGTATGGCGCGGGGCCCCCAGAAGCGCGGGGCCCGTAGCATTTGCTACGGGGCTTAATCCGGCCCTGCATCCTTGTACATCAACGAATAGTACAATGATCGATCACCTCGACTAAAATTCGCATAATGCTGTCGCCAATAAGTTGTTTTTCAACGAATATAAAAAGAATGCATGACAATCGCGATTAGACATCTGAATGAAAATCATCTATGATCCATAAAATGAATACACTGCGGATCTTTATGCAAAATAAAAATTGTCTGCATCGATTGCAAGAAATAGAAACCAGATTGACTGTTACGTTGTTTTCACCGCAAAAAGCTTGTTAAGGGATGAAGTGAATTTTGATTGATCTACTGCTCCCCAGAGGATATTTATATTTTGCATAAAGATCCGCGTAGCGATAAGGAATATTAGCACGAGGGGAAATCGAACCGCGGCCTCTGTGATAGGTAGATATTTCAAAAAGTCAAAACCCGATTGACCATGACAGAATGAGCCGAGTTTCAAGCCTCTAAGTATACGTAATCCTTTGACACTTTACAAATGAGACCTCGCGCGGTCACCGGTCTTCTTCCTTTTTCCAAATCTTTGCCGACGTGATTATCGATTCTCGATATTCGCTCGTGCGTGGCCGCTTTCTGTGCAGAATTACGGGATCCTGCATTCGCTATTTGACCGTAGGATTGACTCGGCAGCAGTGACGTGGCACTAAAAGGGCTCCACGGTAAATCACTTGAGCAATTCCTTGTAAAGCAGCAAGTGCGGCGTGATATTTGAAAGGATTACACGTAAAGGACAACAACAATGGACAAGCAGGATTATGTGATCGTTGTTCGATACGGTTTTTTGTCCACTATCGAGCTCAGGATTTGTTTCATCGCGAGGAGCTCGAATCGAAGCCTACGCCTCCTCGACCCGGCCCACAGTGGGCTGGATCGAGAAATTTAGTGACATTTTGTTATTACTCTTGAACCATAAGAGATATCGGGATGAAATTTGCACTAAAATTCATTTAAAAAATAGTCAATTTTAACTGTAAACAAATAAAATTTTTTCTATTTTGTTAAACAATAATTGTTAATTAATTTTCATTGATTTTTTTAATTAAAATAAAATTGTTTAAGTATAATCTTCCAAACTATTTTTTACTTACTAAATATGTATTTTATATTTACATTTCATATTAAACACTGTTGCAAAATCTCTATTATATGTATAGTGATGATAAAATCTTACCATTTGATTTTTAAAATTGTAAATTAAGTTTTGCTGTCCTCATTTAAGTAACTGCATAGCCTCAGAATCTAATAATTTCCTCTTCTTCTCATGTGATTTTAATCTTATCGTTGATATGCGTAGGTCAGATGTTTATAATAGTATGTAAAGTATAAAGTATGTTTTGATTTGTTGCTGTTCTTGAAATTTTCCGGATTTTGTAATTTTAAAAATTTATAATAATAAATAAATAAATAAATAAATAA
>KB640417.1:94132-110063 GCA_000346575.1 Lasioglossum albipes | reverse complement strand
GGGGGAGGCTCACGCAACCGTACGTCAGCGTTAGTGGGAAGAGTGCAAAGACGAGATATGGTGCGTGGCGTGGCGAGAGGCGAAAGGGTAAAGAGCCTGGCAAGAGAAAAATATGGCAACACTGGTCGGTAGCATGCTACCGCTCTCATGCTAGCACTCGGTCGCGCCAGCGGTAGTGGTAAGAGTGGGGATAGCGGAGGCAGCATCTTGGCGAGGGACGGAAGGGTAAGGGGCCGGAGGGGATAAAATATGGTAACACTGCCCAGAACTGTCTAGACCCGCGTAGAACGGAGAACTATAGGAAAGGAATATGGCAAGGAAATAAGGAGTTTTTTAAAGCCAGACAGTTGACTGCTTTTGACTACGAATGCTTTTTTTATCATTTAACTAGCCGTTTCACTAAAGACGCAGTCATAAATGAAAAATAGTGTCCGGGCACGGTCGTTGTCCGCTCAAACCCCCGGCCTTTGGACAACGAAGGAGCTTTTACTGTATAAATAAAAATCAAATGCTGTTCGTTGGTAAGCGCATCACTTGAGAACGGCTGGACCGATTTGGCTAATTGTTTCTTTTAATAGTGCGTAATAGTCCGAATAAGGTTATAGGGTAAGAAAAATTGGAAAAGTTTCCCGGAAAAATGGAAAATTTCGGGAAAAAATAAAAGTGCTTTTTTTAATCATATTTCAATACAACAAAAAAAAACGAACGTCGCAGCTTTTAATCAATAAATCAATATTTCAATAGGAATTTACATTGTCGACGTCTGTTTGCATTATCGATATTATAAACATCCGCCAGTTAGTTTATTTCTATACAAATTGATTTCGCTACGTGCGCAAATGTTGTTTGACAGCTTGAAGTGACAAACGGTTACACGGTAACAACAAAGTGAATAAATTGTCCATATTGAGTTGAATTGTGAATTTTAGAAAGCTGCGGTTTGAGCCATTAGACGCAGCGTTTCTTCGGGAAGTAAATAAAACATATAAATATCACATCTGTGACAGGTAAAAACATGCTTTTAAAAAAATACTGAGCCACAGCAACTCGTGGCGGGGGAAAGCTAGTAATTAAATAAATTAATACTTTTAACGAGTTGAAAGTAATGATGTTCCTTTGAATTTATGCTGAATAAATATTTTCTATATGTATTCAATCTGAGATACAGAAATGAGGTAATAATTTGTTTCTTCTTTTAATAATTTTAATAAATTACACTGACCAACAAATTTCAACTTTTTTTATGTTCCCAATATACTGTTGGGTCCTTCTTATAGAGTTTTTTGCGCTGATTCCGAATCTGACCTTAATTTTTTTCCTATACGCACAGTTTTTGAGGAACATGGCTTTAAAAAAAAACATATTTTTCAACTTTAAACAAATATTATGATGTTATTATAAAAGATATTGAATTGTTCTTTACAGCAAAAGATTCTGTAGACTTTCCCGAATCCAGTGATATATAATATTAATGCATTATGATTGTTTAAACATGTTTAGTTTGTGTTAATAAAAGTCTACAGAATCTTTTGCTGTAAAGAACAATTCAATATCTTTTATAATAACATCATAATATTTGTTTAAAGTTGAAAAATATGTTTTTTTTTAAAGCCATGTTCCTCAAAAACTGTGCGTATAGGAAAAAAATTAAGGTCAGATTCGGAATCAGCGCAAAAAACTCTATAAGAAGGACCCAACAGTATATTGGGAACAAATTTGGTGTTGGACAGTGTTATTAGTCTATGTGTATGAACGATCGTGAAAATTGCTTCGCAAATACATATTATGTCCACCTCGAATCGGGCCTCTATTGTGCGATTAATGCCACTTGCTATAGTCATATCGCAGGAACAGAAAAGTGAAATCGCGGTCGCTAGTAAATATAGCAGAGCCTTGGAGTAGATCTGGTCTGATCCAAATGAAATATTATCAGAGTTATTCAAAGCGCACGTTTCATTGAAAACAGCTGACGTAAATAAGGATGATCGGGTAATTGCTGAAATCTAATTAACGAATAAATTTAGTAGAAACGCGCGCCGGCTGGAGCCGAATTTCATAATTTCGTACAACGAATAAATGATTTCGAAGCACTTACTAAACGATTTGGCTGAATACCATAAAACGAATGCTGCTTTTTAATAACAACCGAAAGAAGATCGAAATAAAAGAACAAAATAAATATTGTCCACCATCGCTTTCACACTAACAGGATTATTTTTTTATTTTCGTCTGAATAAATATTCATCGGTTTTATTTGTCCCTGGTTGGTTTATATGTACTCTACATATGTGGAACGATAAACCGTCCAAATATTGACGTTTGCACGCGGAGAATTAGAATTTCGCATGGGCCGTTCAAGATTTCGTCACGTTAAAGTTAAAAGCACGATAAAAATTCGAGCTGAAATCTCCTTGTTACAACGTGGCGTTCGAATTGAGCATCGTTGCCTCGCCACTTGAAATCTGAACGGCAACGCTCTCCTAATTGAGATAGGCTTTACCGGTACTCTGATTACTTCGTTACGGCGCGGCGTGTTCGAGTTTCCGAACACTGGAACGCTTTCTGAATGGAAACGTTCCCTGAAAAACAGTCCATCGCATCGATCGAAGACATAAGGGAAATCCTATTTTGGTTTGCTGAACAACTTTGTTTAAAGCTAACCATGCCGCGGCTTACAGGATTAGGTCGGATTAGGTTTGCGTAATTTATATAGGGTGGTCCCGTCCATTACGAACCATTTTTCTGTGTACGATGTTCGCCCTCGAAATGTCTCTTTTCTCATGCATTGAATAATATATTGACGAATAAGAGTCTTCAGGTAGCACTCGTTCCTTCGAATTTAAAAAAAAACCAATGAAAATTAACGCTTTACTTCTAAAACCAACCGCTCGAGAAGTTCTCAACTTATCTTGTACACATAATTCGACAAACTTTTCGGATTAGATTAATGTAGCAACTTCTTCTGACGTTAGAGTTTTAGAAGAAAATTATTATTGATCTTTTAATAAAGTCGTAGGAGTGATTTTAAACATTACTGTCGGAAATGCACACGTTTTGTCAATTTACTATTCAATTATTAATTACTCATTCAATTATTTCGTAATTCGAAGTTCAGTCTCTTCATTCAATTAAATTCGAATGTAATTTGTACTTCTGGTCCCAATCTTCTTCTTCTGGATTCAATTAAACTACAATGTAATTTGTAATTTTGGTCATCCGACGGTAATCCGATTGTTAATTCGATTTTACAATTGAAATACAATTACGAAGTACAATGTAATTATGAAGTATTTATAAGAAGAATAATGGAGCTAGAAAAAGACTGTGATCAGTGATGAACATTATTCATAAATTCCTATTGTGTGGTAAAAAATAAACTCGTTTATTACGTTCGTTTCAGGAAAGAAATATAAATTGTAGAAAGACAATTAGCACAAGATTCTTAAAAATCTTTACACCGTAGACTGTAGACATTTGTGCCGCGGCATAATTAGAAACGAATGGCGTTGCATTGCACGACAAGGAAGTTGCTAATCGTCAGTAAAGCGTCGGTGTAAATGGTTCGAAGAAAATATAAATAATGATTCTAAGGAATTATGAAGCTCCTTCCTAGCTATCAGGCTTTTTTCATAAATGGGCCACCTTCGATCTACGAACACCTGCATGATTTCGTATGCACGACGAGTTAGTTCTCCGTGTAAAGATGATCGAAATAAGGGCCACGATAATGTACGAGAAACTGATACATACATCCGGCCTTGGGAGTGACATAGAAATATCACGTTGTTAGGGACAGTTATTGAGCCATCATGTTTCTCCGGTAATAAAGCGGTTGATCGTAACTTTCTATAGTAATGCTATAGAAATAATTACACCGTCTATTTTCGCCCGAGTCTTGAATTATGCCTAATGTTCTTACGGGTCGATGGATGCCTGTCGCTGCAAGGGTTTCTCAATATCGCTTTCCGTCAATGTCCACGGAACTCGCGGCATAACTCATTGTCGGTTATGCTATGCGATCGTCGCCACAGTGGGGTATTTGGCCTGTTTAGCGCGCCAAAAGTCGAAATTTTTACTTTGTTCAAAATGACTAAAACTTTTTACCCATGTACCTGAATATACATGCAAGTAATTTACAATATTTTTCCATAAACGGTACTATTTAGTAACCTATCGATACTTGAAAGTAACATATTCTCGTGACCGAGAGAAGCATGGAAAAACTTGTGTTAAAGAAATGATCTTTCTCACAAGTTTAGTGTATCAAATCGAGATAAAAACATACCTAGGATGTAAAGTGTAAAGGAAGGTTTATAGAGTAATTTTACTGCTTTTTGTTTTATTCTCTTCGGTGGTTTTGATAGAATAAACAATCAAAATATATAATTTTTTTCAGAAAATTAATATGTATCATGTAATAACTTTTTTTCTCCGCATAACTCCTCTTTAATTTTTTGCGAGGTTAATCATTAGACATTGCTTTATACAATCCTGAAAAATTTATATGCGGTTTCATGCGGTCACATACCTTTTTATGCGATTTAGATCAGTATGGCATGAACCGACCGTATATCATATGACTGAAAATGATGAAATTTTTCTTAATCTGACGAAAAAATGTTTGAAATAAAAGTTTAACAGTATTAACATAGGTATAAACTTGAATATATAAAACTTCGAAAAAATTTTGTTTAAAACAAAAAAACAAGATCGCTTCGACTTTTTAAACATTAAGTTGTATTTTTGATTTGATAGTGTTGTAGCTGGTATTAAGACGAATTCAACGATATATAATAGTATGACCTTCACATTAATAACGTTAACAACGTTGCAATAGTTTTCACACTATTAATAACGTTGCAATAGCAATTTACTTTAAGACGTCTTTGTGCTATCTGGGTGAGGATTTTTATGCAAAATAAAAACTTTCTACCTGAATTGCAACCAGCTGGGGTGCAATAAATATTGAATGCTTGTTGAAAATAATGTAGTAGTATGTACTATATATTTATATTCTTCAAATTTTTTTACCGTCAGAAATTAGACCTACCCATTTTTATCATAAATGCATTAAATAAGTCTGGTAATGATGCATAAGTGACTGTCCACTACATTCGTGTCAAAACTTCGTATTTTTCATTGCTATTATGTTTTCCAGAGTTAGTCAAGAATCTGATGCCATGGTCCGAGAGTCCTAAAGGAACGAACAGCACCTCTACTACCAACGTGAGTAGCATATTACTAGTGGCTCATTTTGAATATGTTGTACATAGTCTTTAGCGATCCATGGACGAATCTTAAAGGATTTTTTGATGTCTTAAGAATTGTTGATTTTATAGACGTGTAAAGAAAAGTGTCTCACCCTGTTTTCATTAAATCATAAGACTAGAACTAACAAACATTAGAGTTACTAAAAATGTTGTAGTTTGAAAAAAATGAGACGCCTTCAAGACGTCTGAATGTCTTGCAACAGGCGTCTTAAAGACATGCCTATGCTATCTGGGAGTGTGTACGCGAAAGCTCGAAAGCTCCGAAACAAACATTTGAAGATATACAGCGACGAGCAAAAGTGTAAACACACTTCGTTTGTTTTACATAAAATGTGATAATACAAGATATTTTTCAATTGAATGATAAAGATTCGGTAATAATAATTATATGGTGAATGTGATAAACAAAACATAACAGTTTATGTTCGATAATATTAACAATATATAGAATATTTTACAAAACTAAGGATCGGTAGCAAAAATGTTTACAGTTTTGCACGTATCATCAGAAACGAATAAGATTGTATGTTTATCACATTCACCATATAATTATTATTACCCTAATCTTTATCATTAAATTGGAAAATAGCTTGTATTATCACGTTTTATGTAAAACAAACGAAGTGTGCTTACACTTTTGCTCGTCACTCTACATTTAAGAAGAAGTTGTTGACCGATATAAGAATGTTGAATCCTTTTTTCAGGTCATCAATGGACACGTAGTGACCGTCAACGAGACTACGTATTCAGACGGTAATGACGAATTCGGAATTCGGATCCGTGTTCGTGTGGTGGACATTAAGCCCGAGAACGATACGATCCCGGATATCGAGAGAGGGTCAGATCCTGAAGGAACCTCTGCACCCACGAACGTTGGAACCCAAACGTCTCCCAGTACCAGTCAGGAGGAACGCACCACACCTGCGAGAAGCGTGGAAACCCTCGAAGAGTTCGACAACGACATACCGAAGAACCAAGTGGATACCCTCACCGCTTGAAACACTTAAATTATCGAAAGAAAGCGAACGAAAACGATCGTCAAATCGAATCCGAAACATTAGCTGTTTCAACACGTTGGCCACCGAGTTCAGATAAACTCGCATGCAACTTATTTGATGAAACTTGTTAACACTACACCTACCATCGCCGATCAAATAATCGGTTTCTGGTTTTTTATATCTAGATTGCGAATCTTTATGCATTTATGGGTTCCAAAAATTTTCAAGAAATACTGGAATATAAAATTCCACGAAATTTAATACGATTTTTATTAATCCCAGAACTACGAAGACTACTATCACTGACAATAAAATTTTACGTGATGTCACTTTCTTAAAATTTGAATAGAAAAATTGAAAATTGCTTAAACATCCGCAGTCTATTTTCTTTATTTTTTTTATTTCTATTATTGTCTTACAATTATGGTGTAGCCAACAGTTGCAATCTGCAAAAAAATATTAAATAAATACTGTATCATAGAAAATAGAGGGTTGGGCCAGAAGCCAATCATGAATTCGGATTCAATTTCGACGATATACCGTTAACTGACTAACTATCGCGTGTTAACAGAGCGTTGACTATCGTAGAATATTAGAAATAATACATTATATATATTTGGAAAATAGCTTGTATTATCACGTTTTATGTAAAACAAACGAAGTGTGCTTACACTTTTGCTCGTCACTCTACATTTAAGAAGAAGTTGTTGACCGATATAAGAATGTTGAATCCTTTTTTCAGGTCATCAATGGACACGTAGTGACCGTCAACGAGACTACGTATTCAGACGGTAATGACGAATTCGGAATTCGGATCCGTGTTCGTGTGGTGGACATTAAGCCCGAGAACGATACGATCCCGGATATCGAGAGAGGGTCAGATCCTGAAGGAACCTCTGCACCCACGAACGTTGGAACCCAAACGTCTCCCAGTACCAGTCAGGAGGAACGCACCACACCTGCGAGAAGCGTGGAAACCCTCGAAGAGTTCGACAACGACATACCGAAGAACCAAGTGGATACCCTCACCGCTTGAAACACTTAAATTATCGAAAGAAAGCGAACGAAAACGATCGTCAAATCGAATCCGAAACATTAGCTGTTTCAACACGTTGGCCACCGAGTTCAGATAAACTCGCATGCAACTTATTTGATGAAACTTGTTAACACTACACCTACCATCGCCGATCAAATAATCGGTTTCTGGTTTTTTATATCTAGATTGCGAATCTTTATGCATTTATGGGTTCCAAAAATTTTCAAGAAATACTGGAATATAAAATTCCACGAAATTTAATACGATTTTTATTAATCCCAGAACTACGAAGACTACTATCACTGACAATAAAATTTTACGTGATGTCACTTTCTTAAAATTTGAATAGAAAAATTGAAAATTGCTTAAACATCCGCAGTCTATTTTCTTTATTTTTTTTATTTCTATTATTGTCTTACAATTATGGTGTAGCCAACAGTTGCAATCTGCAAAAAAATATTAAATAAATACTGTATCATAGAAAATAGAGGGTTGGGCCAGAAGCCAATCATGAATTCGGATTCAATTTCGACGATATACCGTTAACTGACTAACTATCGCGTGTTAACAGAGCGTTGACTATCGTAGAATATTAGAAATAATACATTATATATATATAAATATATATACATACGTTACGTTACATACGTTACCTAATAGTTCTATGGAATGCTATGACGAAGCAACGTTGTTATAACTTTTAAAAGGGATACTTAATTTTAAGCATCACTGCATCGATTGTATTTCGATCTTTCGTATGTTAGAAAGAATTATTCCTTTGACAAAGATTTTTCTCCTAAATGCATGTACCATGATTTTTTTGTGAATAAGCGAACAAGATTGCAAAACATAAGATACGTCGTTTTGCCAAACGATCGCAGATATAGTTGCAGATTGTACTATCTTTAATATTCGACAGTGATATGTATTTATAAAACGATGTGAGAAGCTCTTCCTACCGTGCGAAAAATAGCAACAAGTGCTATCGAATGTTTAACTCTTTGCACTCATTTTAACTGGAAAATTAAACATTTCTTCCGACCTAACATATTTAATAATGTAAACAATATTTTGAATAATAAGTACAGCAACTTTTCGTGATGACTCTTGAGTCACCCCTCGAGTGCTAAGGGTTAACATTTCTCTTCCACTGTCCTCTGTCCGGAGCCTGTTCCTTTTTTCAACTCCTGGAGAATCCCAACAAGATTGTAGTGTATAACGAAAATTTTATACGAATAGTTTATTTCGTTTCGTATCGTCGACGTATTTCATTTATATTAATCAATCCTCGAAAGGCATTTAGAAGCGCGTAAAAATAGTTTTCGAATTTGTAACAACCGTAAAATAAAGTTTAATATCGATCAACCTAAACGATAGATGAACCGATTGTAGCTTCCGACTGAAAGAGGATTAAACTGAAAAATAGATTCTATTTTTGTATAACGCACGATGTATTTTTTCGCCTGAAAATTTTCGATGAGAAATTTCAATATATTATAAATAAATTACTGTTGACATAAAACTGCTGTCTTTGTTTTTCAACTTCGTCTGACATGTTCACTATTATTAAGCTTCCGGTAGGTAAAATGTTAACTATTAATAAATTAAAAGTATTTTTGATCAAATTAGAGAAAGAATGGATTGTGTAATATTTATTTTACTCTTCTCTTTTATTTTCGTTTTATATTTGCACGTAGAGTCATCTGTTAATTGTTTATCTATATATTTGACTTTATTATATTTATACCTAACTTAATAATTCTGAGAGTGATCATTATAAACTGTAAAGATTTATCAGTTATGTACAGATATGGGACAGAGTAGAGCGTGCCTAAATAATTTGATAACGATAACACATTTTGTCAGAGATTAAAAATACGAAGATGTCACTTCTACAATACACATGAAACATTTCGATTTGAATAATCTTTTTATTGGTGACTTTTTTTATAGAAAATGATGCTTCGTTGTCGATACAACCTCGATATATTTCCCTTGCATTATGATGACTGATGCAATCGAAAAGATATCGGTCACTGCATTCTTCCGTTTCACGTTTAATAATCAACTTGAACGTATAATAATATGGATTAAATCTATCGGTTTATTGTACAGAGTAGCAACAGACCACTAAGAAGGAAGAATAACGTCTGCTAACGAACGAATTAATCTACATATGAAATCATTATGGTTTTTGCGAAAAAAGTACAAATTCACGTTACGTCAAAATAGTGGTGGTACGTTCCAAATAGAGAGTTCCCAATAAAGAAAAATCAACTGATTCATTCCAACGTTGTCTAAAAGCAGTCATTCCACAAAAGTTACCGGTCATTCTAGACACGACAGAGTCGTCTCTCGTGAAATCTCTCGGGAATTTGTATATTTCATATGTAAATTCACTCTTACAAAAAGGTATATATATATGCATTTAACAGTGACAATGTACGTTTCACGTGTCTCGCCAGTTGTCTTCACCTGAGTGCAGCGTTCATTCGCTTTCACTACCGCCTCCACCTCCTCCTCCGCCTCCACGGTCCGAGCTAGAATGACGAGAGCCAACGTCGCTACCCGACACGGATTTCCTAGATTCCGGAGTTGCGGATCTGAAACGAAAAGAAATCACCATTTTCAATTACAAATCCTGGTTTTCTACGTGTATTTAAATACACGTATATTAACACATTCTCATTTTAATTCGTATAATTCTTAGAACATTGATATTCATTTACAACGAATAATAATGTTTTCAGCGCACTGGTTCGATCTGATGCTACTGCTTAAGCAATTTTGCAAATTACCACAAAATTTTCAACGTTTCGGTAAAAAATTTAGACCATTTTCAAGAAAAATTTTTATATAACTGCGTCTGTAAAAATTATTGAATTAATATAAAATGTAGTTTGTGTTGTATTCCGTACAAAAAACCGAAAGTTTTAAGCAAAAAACCAAAAACATACTTGCTATTTGACAAAATTATTTTAAACTCTTGACAACTTTAGAACACATGTTGATTCCAAGCCTGTGATATACTGACTGAGGAGAAACGTTAGAATTTGAAGAGGCACTGAATCAGAGAACATCGATCAATAAATATGAACCGTGAAAAATCCAAGCAACAAGGTTTGCTGTTTGTATACCAACCGAAGTTGTGGTAATTTATGAATTGACATTCAATCTACTTTTGATGTATTTTAAGCCTTTAACCGATTTTATTTGTTAGAAAAAGGTGGTTCGTGGTAATTTTCAAAATTGCTTAAGTAGTAGATCTTTATGCAAAATAAAAAATGTTTGCATTGATTGCAGGACACAGGAGCCAAATAAAAATTGTATTCTTCTTTTAATTATCCCATTAAGCTGAAACTAATGCATTAATGTCCTTGAATATTTTTAATATGTCCACTCCTTTAAACTGTACGTATCCATTTTTCTCATAAATGCATAAAATCGGCAGTCTAGTAATGTGTGATCATTATTTTCGAATTTTTAAAATTCCAAAGCATTTTCCAATATAGACAAATTTTAAGAAAGTGGAATGAAATGAGATCTTATTTTTAATGGGAAGAGCCTTTGTAGGAGAAAAGTAATTAATTAAAAAAGAAATATGCAATCCCCTAAATAAATGAATAAAGATTGTCGAATATTTTACCTTGCAGATCCGCTGGGGCTCCGGCTTCGGGAGCCAGACTTCGACCTTGAACCCGATCGCGATCGCGATCGTGATCGTGATCGTGATAATGATCGTGATCTAGACTTCGAAACAGATTTGGATTTCGATCGACTTCTAGATCTACGTTCATCCGGTGAGCCGCTCCTCGACCTTGACCTCGACATCGCTTTCCTAGAATTGCTGGGTGACCTTGATCTTGATTCGCTACGCCTAGATCCCGACCTCGATCTTGCCGGTGATCCACTTTTCCTTGAACCACTGCGCGATCGCGATCTACTTTTCCTTGAACCAGACCTTGATCTGGAACCTGACCTTGAACGTGATCTACTCTTCGCTGAGCCTGACCTCGATCTCGATCGGCTCTTTGATCGAGAAGGACTCCTAGACTTCGATCCAGATCGAGATCGGGATCGGGATCGGGATCGTGATCGTGATCCAGATCGAGATCGTGATCGCGAACTACTTCTGGATCGACTTCTAGATCGAGATCGCGATGCTCGAGATCCTTCGGAGTCCGATGCGATTCTTCTGCTTCCTCGTGGGCGACCCTCGTTTCCGCTCTCACCCCTGAAAACCAATTTATTGGTTAAACGAATCCACTTCATTTCGTTAGTAGCTAGACAGCGGATCTTTTTGCAAAGTAAAAATGTTCTGCCTGATTTTTGCAACAGATATTTCTTTTTTTTCAAGGCATGTTAACAAACAGAAGACATAATAAACAAGTTTTCTAAAAAGCCCTACGATATGTTTAATGGGCTAAAAATAATATAACAGTATTGGAACTTTACATCACCCCCACATAAATCAATTTTTATTCAATGAAATCACTACTCTAATGCGAAATGAGTGTTTGCTAGTGTGGTCGACACCTTTGTGTTTATGTTTGAAACACTAAATTTAAATTTTGAGTAATGTTTTCACTGTTCTAAATTACACCTACTCTATTTTGTCATAAATGCATAAAATCTGCTGTCTTTGATCAAATTCTCTTAGAATCTTTCTTACCCGCTAGCAATCTTAAGACCTCCCGAGTCACTGTCGGACTCGCTCGTCGATATTGTTTCCTTCGATAAGGGCATCTTAC
This sequence comes from Lasioglossum albipes, assembly GCA_000346575.1. Classification (NCBI taxonomy): domain Eukaryota; kingdom Metazoa; phylum Arthropoda; class Insecta; order Hymenoptera; family Halictidae; genus Lasioglossum; species Lasioglossum albipes. Next base: position 98,008 of record KB640417.1, on the reverse strand, counting down.
CCTTCGAAGTCTCGGCGGTGCTTTTCCGAAACTTGTCCTTCTTACCAACTCCGACTTTCCTCCCACGTTTCGGCTTGGGTCGATCACTGTCGGAACCTGAACACGAAAGTCAGAAAATATTCTTGCTTATTAAATGAAAGATTTGGCATGTTCACAGTTGCTCGTTCAAGCGAATGTCTCACCAGTTTCGCCACTACCCTTGCGTCGTTTGCCTTTGCTTTTCTTCTCTTTATGTTCGCCACTAGGTTTCCTTTTCCGCGATTTCTTTTCTCTCGGAGCTTCTTCCCTACCTTCTTCCCTCCCAGAACCACTGCTATCGCTGACGTACTGATCAGTGCGTGCTTTCTTCCCTTTCCTACCAGACTTCTCCGATGGCATTTCTCCGAACACCAACACATTTTTCGTCTTTTCAACATATTCCTGTCGTTTCTGCAGCATCTCTTCTTCTTTCTGTCTGCGCAGTTCTTCGAGCTTCCGTTGCTCTTCCGTTTGGCGCATTTTGAATGCTTGTCTGAAAATATTTTTCAAATTACAATCAGGTTTCATTTACTATTCGAGATATTTGACGTCGTTGTTATTACCGTTCTTCTTCTTGTTTTCTTCTCAACATCTTCTCTTCCTCGTCCAACCTTCTAGCCCGAGCAACGTGATATTGTGCTTGAGACAACAAGTCCTGACACCTCCTAGCTTCCGCCTCTGCAAGCTGTTCCATTCTGTCTCCGTGTGTCGATAGATACTGAAAATATTTATGCGAAAGTCCTAATTCGTGAACCGCTTGCAGCACAGTGGTCAAAGTCGATTTTTCATCTTTCAATATCTGCGTTGCCAGACGCTGAAGCACGAGCGCGATATTGTATAACAAAACTGTATCTTGCGGGGCTACCCTTCGTGCCTGAAAGAAATATGATTTGTTCGTTTATACTTTAAGGGGGTAGACTCGTTTACAGGACTGCAAGGATGCGGGATGCGTCCTCTCATTTCTCGATAATGCTCAATAAATATAAAGGTCGATCCAGACCGCAGTCGCCCCCAAATTTCTTATTTTTACGTTTACGAGGCGTAATTTGCATTATTCGGCAGCATGTAACTGTCACAGCTCTAGTAAACGTAAAAATAGGACTTTTGAGGGCGATTGCGGTCTAGATTGATCTCTTATCTAGCGCTCTTGACTACTAAAACACCTCATCTTTGCATTATCGAGAATGAAAATAATAAGAAGGCGCATCCCGCGCCCTCGCAATCCTAGAAACGAGACAACCTCAAGTAAACATCCGAAGCACTGATAAATTGTTTTCGCTTACCTTCAACAGTGTCAACTTTGCTTCCTTCAGTTTACCTGCTTTGAAGTAAGCTCTGCCGAGGTATTGAAGAACTTCAACATGATGGTATTTATAAAATTTACGCAGGCAATTCTCGTACTGTAACATTATTTATAAAGTAGAAAATTATCGTCGAAGTGATTTTTAATATTAAGCATATATCGTTACCATTTGAATGGCGCTGACAAATTGTTTCTGCTCCACATAGATGTGCGCGATGTTCAACCAAACGTCGCAAAAGTCTGCGGTCGCCTCTCGCACCTGAGCGAAGATATCTCTGGCTTCGTTCACACAGCCTTTATGTGCTAATACTGCCCCAATCCCGTTCGCCGCCCAAATATTCTTTGGATCGTTTCGCAAAACCTAGAAGTTTCGTATACAAATCGTTAGAATTACGGAAATCCTATCGAAAACAAATATTTCCGATATTAATACCTGTTTATACATAGCCAGCGCTCTATCTTGATGACGCTTCTCTCGATCCTTGTCCTTTCCACTTTGATGCAAAGTTTGTAGCCAAATGTTGCCCAGAGCAATCAATGAATAAGCATCTGTACTGGTTGTGGGGTTTTTCAAAATTCTTTCGAATTTCTTCTGTCCAGGACCCCATTCCATCTTTGCCAAATGCAAATTACCCAAAAGTGACCATGCGTCTGGATGCTCATTATTAATTCTCAAAGCATCCTTGAACCAATCGGATGCTTCATAAATTTGTCCTTTGTCCCTCGCCATACAACCAAGACGTAAATAACAATCTACATAATTCGGATGCTCCTTTAAAATGTCTTTGTACAACTTCTCCGCTTTGTCGAACACGCATAAAGCTTCGTTCAGTCGTGCTAAATTATACGTGGTCGTAACCGCGATAGAATTATAATATACAGAATCGTGTAAGGCATCGGCTTTCGAACGCGCCAGTGATTCTTCTAAATTCTTTCTAGCCTCCTCCAAATTTGCAAGTCTGAAACGTAAATCATTATTTTCTTTATTCATCCATATCAACCATATATGCAAAATTGTATAAGAGAGATGTACAACAAAGGGATTGCAATCCCGCAGGATCCCGAAGAATCAATGCAGAATATTTTTATTCTGCATACAGATCCACAGTCTACTCGTAAGTTATTTGTGGTAGGAAAAAATGTTTCGAACAAAAGTTGCATGGTTTCCTGGGGGACGTACAGTGCTGTAATCTGTTTTTTATTACTCTGTGTTAAAAAGTATTGTTGAAGTATTATACAAAGTGGGACTTAAAATGAATAATCTATCCTGCGGGATTGAAAATGGCGCAGGATTGCAAACCCTACAAGATACAAAGTTATGGTAAAACGTGGATCGCACACCTGTAATGCAGAGCTCCGACATTATTTAAAATTTCAGGTGGTATGTCTGCTTGGACTTTCTCTTTTAAAATTCTAGTTGCAGTACCGTATGCGTTTAAGGCTGCATTGAGGTCGCTTTGTTCTAATATTTGAGCCAGCTCGATCCATGCTTCCACGTCGTCAGGAAACTGTTCCGTTACTTTGCGAAGATGATTCTTGGCGATGTCGCGTTTCGATTGCGAACTCGAATTTGCATACAGCGATCCAAGAATTTTCATCGTCTCATAGTTGCCTGGCTGAGCTTTCAACACTTTTTCAAAACATTGCGCAGCCTGCAATTACAACGCAACTATTCAAGTTTCTTCTATTCATATAATTATAACTTCTAATATAATGAATATAATAAAATAATAAAGAACTAATATAATATACGTACATTTTCTGCGTCTCCTCGGTAAACGTACATCTGACCTAAACCGAAGTGAGGTAAAACGAACACTGGAGGTGCGAATTGCGTGGCTTGATAATAGTATTGAAATGCTTGGTCATAGTCACCCTGCAACATTTTAATTAATTAATAAGGGAATCGTAAAAACTGATTAGTGTTCCTATTACGTTGAATAAAATTTACCTGAACGTGAAAAGCTCTAGCCAATTGGTAACAACTTTCTGCGCGCATAGCTTCGTTCTCCGTGTTGTGAAAAGCATGAAGCGCTAAGTGTTGCACTTTATTATAATCTTTCTTAAAGAAAAAATGATTCGCCAAGTGGTTCAACACCATGGGATTTGTTGAATCTATTGTATACGCTTTCGATAACATCTGTACTCCAGTTCTGATACTATCGGGTTGTTGTTGGTTCAATTTTAAAACAGATAGCCCGACTAGCGCTCCGACACATTGTCCATCTAATTGTAAAGCTCTTTCGAAGGCCAAACGTGCTTTTTCTTGGTTACTTAGTTTCATAAAACAATGACCCATTCCGAGTCTCACAGCAGCCGGACAATTGGGATTTGTTCTCAAAGCTTTTTTATAGAAGGCAAGTGCACCACGGTAATCCTTTTTGTTGAATGCTATACATGCTTTACCAAGTAGAGAGGGGATATTATTCGGAGATTGATTTAGTACAAAATTGAACTGCGCATCAGCTTGGTCCATCTTATCCCCTTCCAAGAGGCAAAAGTAAGCTCGGCCAAGTAAGTGATTCTTTAACATAAATTATATTCGTGTGACAACT
>KB640417.1:55636-94002 GCA_000346575.1 Lasioglossum albipes | reverse complement strand
ATCTTGATTCAGAATTCGCATTCTGATTTTTCCATAGACGCATGTTTACTCATTGGAGCCATGACTGCTAAGAGTGAACCGATCGTGGCAGCGAAACCATTTCGAGCACCAAGTATCGTCGTCTACACATAGATCTCTTATGCTTTGTAAAATAAACAAACCCAAACCTGAGCGAGTTCAGAAAGAAAGAGCGGAAACTCTACAACACATCGAATTGAAGAGACAGACCTATGTGCAGTAGTACCAAATGAAATCCTACTTATAGATAAAGATTGAAGATTCATAGATAAAAATCAAGAAATGATCGAGTAAGATATGAAATATATAATAACTAGACTGCGGATGTTTACGTAGACAAATTTTAAGACAGCTGTACACATACAAGATAAATAAGAATCATACTACATGCAGTCGAATTTGATACTAGTAAAAACACGACGTACACATTATTCGGGTCGGAAGGGTAATTAGCATCTGATATCGATAAAAACGATATATACCTGGTCATACATAATGATCTTATCGGCAGTCGTATACAGTAACGTAGCTTTTGTAAACAGATCTCTCTTTTTGTCCTTATTTTTCTCTCTGTTGGCTTCTTGGACATAGTATGCCGCCAACATGTCCAACGCACGCATTTGATCTTTTTCATAGTCACGATAATCAATGTTCGCATCAATCCGAGAAGATTCGAGTATTTTAATAAAATCTTCGATTTTCTGTTGCTTATAATATTCGAGCTGTAATAAAAAATAATACGTTTGAAATCTGACAACATTCGTATCATAGTTGTCGTAACTATATTTTAGATACATACGGCCAAATTGACCCAGATATTAAGTTGAGCATGTTCTTGGCGTAAGATTCCAAGAACTTCATCTCCATCTGGTAACTGATCGAGGTAGAGTTCTATTACCTAACAAAATGCAATGTTTAAATTAAAAAGAATACTATACTTTTACGGCGAAGGTGTGAAATAACACTATGGCATGGTTGAGACATTTAATTAGACAGATGGTAGGTAAAAATTCAATTTATTGAAGAATTAACAAACGGCTAAAAGACCAAACATTTTAATGTGTATGTTACAAATATGACACATACACTGAAAATAATTTCAACAGAGTAACGATAGAATAAGATTTTTTAACGATAAGGTAGGTTTTTCAATTGGATCGAATCAATAGTTATTAAGATACGATATTGTAAAATTAATTTTAATATACACATAATTGAGCAACAAATGTGTACAGTTACATCGTATGAACGACGCTTTATTGCTCACAAAATTTCACGTTCAGGTTAGGTTCACTAAAACATCTTCTTATCACGATTGACGGAAAAATTTCAAGTTTCACCGAACGTAGATACAACAGAATTAGTATTACTTTTTTCTAATATCTTAGAAATAAACAATCTGAGGATTAGAAACAGTAATATTCACCTCATCTGTGTCACGAAGCGGAATCTCTATGGAACCCGCCATTGCGGCATCGTCACTGATTTTCATGAAGCATGGCCAACAGATGTTCCATAAACACGCTGTACAGCGCGGTTCTTTTGAATAGGTTTGAAATAATCATAGATATTCATTTGCAAGATCTTTATTGAAAATTTTTCAACACATTTGTTCTTACATCTAGCAAGTATTCTACCATATATAGATTTTGCACTCCAAATTCCTAGACGATTTGTGTGAAACAAAATTTTTTATAATTTTATAATTAATAAAACTACTTACACGCATCAAAATAAAATAAACATACGTAAGGATATTTATGCTCGTGAATCTATTAACCTATGTTACTGAAAAACTGTACTTCGTAAGTATTTTATTACATACTTCATTACCACATGAAACACCCGTAGTAAAAATGAAGTATACCGAATATTCAGTTCTTACTAATGCACGACACATCGGTAACATTGAGCACGACACCGAAATGGTACGGGGGCTCTTATGGGCTCTTATAAGAGCCCCCCGGAGCATTGACAAAAAAGTCGATAAGATGCAATGTCTGTAGGGATTATGTCTGTGACATTATTAAATACGTCGGTACCTAATCAATTACAAAACATTTAGGTATTTAGGTATTGTGTTTAATAAAATTTTAAAAATCATAGAGAATGGAAATATTCTATGTCCGAAGAAATGTTCAATTTTCGAGAGTTCAAAGGGTTGATATCGCGTTGAAAACGATACTAATTTCTCTCTCATACGTCTCCAGATAAGAAACATGATTATTCGTGAATCTGTGTCTTGAAATGACGAGTACGTGCACATTCGAACTGTAATTTTTCAGTGATAAATCGCAGGTTTTATGCGGCAAATAAATAATGTGCGGTTTACCAGAAGTCAATGAAAATAGAACTCGTATACAGATGGCGGACTCATCGATGTTTGTCAACTGAGACGACGCAAGATTTATTTTGGTTTAGAAATTAGTCTATAGCAGTAAAGAGTTGAGGTGCACGGCCGTGCTTTTTCGCGGTACTCTCTCGGGGACAAAATTTTTAAGTACTTGCTCATTGCAGATCAAGAACTGAAAGAATGACCCGTAAGTGTTTGCCAATATCGCCGTAATATCCCGCGTGAAGTAACCACAGTGTGCCGATGAAAATTTCGAGCAACGTATATTTTACGTCTGCCATTTGTCCGATGAGTACTTCAACATTGAAGACACACTGTTTAAATAGAAATTTCCCATACAAATTACACTTTTATCGATTGCACACACTATTTATAACATTCTATTTTGGCTTTTCCATGTACAACACGCAACAATATCCTTCACTATTTACTTCCACGACAATTACATTTTTTCCACTCCGTTTTGATTTCGTTTACAGAGTTTATGTTCTTCTCTAGAATTTCTATACATACGATTTTCGTGTATCGTGCTCCATTATATTTTACGCTCCTGATTTACATTCCACAGCTAAATTCTAGTTCAACCACGTTTTTTCCTCTGAAGATGTACTTCTAGAAAATTCGCAAAATGGCTCTTTATTATCTATGGTTTAATTTCGACTGTTTGTTTTGATTTAGTTTATTTATCATCTACTATTTTCAATGGTTTAGCTGTTGAAGACATTTCATCTGTACATATGTGTACCTGGAAATTGAAAATTTAATCTGTTTATTTAAATAGACACTTTAGATCAATGAACAAAATTTTATTGGTTAGAACACGTTCGGTTTTTGATTTTACGTGTAGTAAAGACACTTTTCTATTTATGTATAAATAGTAGAATTGTTGATATCTTGTATTAACCCTTTGGACTCGAAGCGATTTTAACTTTTAATAGATCATTTTTATTCTATGTAATCTTTTATGAATTGAACCTGTTTTCTTATACAACAGTCGAGCTTTTTACAATTTATAGAATACAGACGAATTGAATAATTGCATGAATATATTATACTTCCATAAATGCACCTTTCGAGTGCAGAGTGTTATATAGTTTATTATAATTAGACTCCGGATGTTTATGCAAAATATAAAGTTTATGCATCATTTGTACATAAGATGCAGGAGCTAAATATAAATTTATATTCTTCATTAATAATTTTAATGTGATGAAAATAATATATTAATACTCTCAAAATCTTTTAATATTTTCACTGTTTTAAATTGCACTTGCTCATTTTTGTTATAAATGCATAAAATCCGGAGTCTAATTATAATGCACAGTATTGTTCTACGAGATAAGCGGATTACGTATTTCTTTTATTGGTATAGGTGGAAACCAGCGCGAATTAGCACGTGCCAAAAATATGAAAAAAACTGTAAAGAAATCAGCTGCTGAACAAGATAGCAATAAAGGTCTCTCGTTGGAACAGCGTAAAGCAAGGTAACGAGATTCCATGTGATTTATTTATATATTTTTACATAATAAGTAATTATTCATTTTAAGTCCAACACTTCATAGTAATACTTTTCTACGTAGAATTTCATAATTAGACTGTGGATTTGATGCATTTATAACAAAAATGGGTAAGTCCAATTTAAAAAACACTAGAGGCGAAGAGAATTTAGAAACACCAATGTATTATTTTCAACCCATTACAATTATTAAAGAAGGAAAGAACTTATTCCATGGCCTGTGTTTTTTAAAATTGATGCAGAAAATTTTTATTTTGCATAAAGATCTGCAGTCTATTCATAATTTATCTGAATTTGAGAAAAAATAGTAGACATTCCATTTAAAAAACTGAAGGCGACCCTCATATCTCGATAAAAAAGCAAAGTAATGAAAAATAGATTAGAGATGCAACTTTTGTTCGAAACATTTCTTTGTAGTTCATAGCGTTTGTAAATTAAAATTGAAAGCTAAAATTGAGATATTTATTCATAGATTTATTCAATAACATATTTTCCATTTTGTTCTATTACTTTTTGCCATTTTCGAGGTAACTTCTCGTGTTATTGAATAAACATATGAATAAATACTTTAATTTTATCTTCGATTCTTAATTTGAAAATGCTTAACCCAATAACTTACGAGTTATTTGAGATCGTCACGTTGCGAGACTCACCCTGTGTAAATTCTCGAAAAATGTGTAGGAACGCAATTTTGATTCTATTATTATTATTAACACTCTTTAAAGTTGAATTTTATACAACGCTTTCAGATGTTACGTTATCTTCGGCTAAATTGCCTTTGTAATTTTAGAGATGCAGAGCGAATGAGAGAGAAACAGCTTAAGAAACAGCAAGATCAAGAAAAACCGAAACAAGCTGTAAGATAGTCCTGTTCGACAAGGCGTACAAACTCTTTGGCTGAATTCATTATCAACCGTTCACAGCTATGTTTTTTCAAATTTCTGATGATAAATTCTTGATCGTAAAGCACCGAAGTAATGCTTAACAGAAGTGCATGAAAGATTTAATAGTGTTTCTGATCATAGAAAGTAACTTCAGACTGTGTACTACGGAACGGGGTACACTGCAGGACTTAGTTAAAATAATCATGTTATTTACGTGCTGCTCACAGAAACAATAATAGTCAGTGTATATAAAAAGAAAAAATTATTGTTACCTAACGCCAGAATGGTTAAAGGAAATTGTGCATTTGAGTGGTTCATCTAGAATATAAGGATTTTAATTAAATGCAAGAATGTTTGTAGTACTAATTCCTTGAATTTGTAAATTTAATATTTTCAGTTATTTAATATATCGTGTAAGAAGTGACTTTAAGCAAGTACAATATAATAGCAAAGGTATTATGTACCTTTGTTATCCTGTTCGGCTCGTAATAAATTGTTCAATTTTAAAGTAGACATTGAATTTTCCTGCTTCTATTATGTACTTTGACATTTACGAGAGATTACAGAATGTTATAGATAATGTAATTAATCTTTACACGGATGAGAGATACTCGTCGGATAAAGTAAAAGAATTACATCTTATTTTTAATTCTTTTACTGTACAGATTTTTAGAATCTGTTGTTTGCTGTTGAGAATCTTTTGCAATAAAAGTAAAGTGATCGTTCCTCGGAGTGCCTATTCTTATAGTGAAATAAGTATCGATTTAATAACAACAAAACTTTTAGTTTTTTCTTCTTAAAAGCAACCGCTGAATTTGTTATCGCTACATCACCTTACGTTAATACAAAATGTGCAGCTACAACGTAGTAGAAGATTAATCGTTGATCTCTTTAAAGCTTCGCACCCTTTTCGAGTATTTCAGATTTGCTAGTTGGAACTGAATAAAGTTAAAAGAAACAACAACCCGCTTTTCTTTTGAATCTGTTGTCTGGTTCTTTCTCTTTAAAAACGAAACATTTGTATTCGGTATTAGGTGTTTTCATAAACTTGTTGGATTAGTTGTTTTCTTTATTAAACATTTAGATTCTATTCGCAGCTGTCGATATTATCAACAAACTGTTACTTTTATGCAGTAATAGTTCCATAATTTTCCACTTGTGCCTAGTATCGATCTTCTACATAATTTATTAATCAATTTGCACGGTAATTATTTTACAAGAAAGTGAAAACGAAAGATAATCAGTATGTAAATTGTAAATTATAGTCATACGCATATACATCTTGCATTTCTACATGTTTCTTGTAAGTTTCTCATTTCACACGTGAATTAAAAGACTGTTTTACTCTGAAATATTTTAGCGGCAATGTATTTCGGTGGTACTATTGTTGTTGCTCTTTCTTAATGCCTTCAATCTGTCGATTTGTTTATCTGAGATTATAAACATGGTGTATATGGTACTAGTGCAGAGTATGTTTTATCATAATTTATCTGTTCTTTGTTCACGTTTCTCTGTGAACATAACAAATGTATTATAGTGTATTAAAATATAAGATGATAAGCATTATAAAATTTGTAAAGACAATGTAAAGTATTTTCTTAAAAAAGGGCTTGCTTCATATTTATTTCCCATATTTTATTGCACTTTCCCAGAAAGAGTACATTTTTTAACATATCGTTTAATTGAAAATTGGAAATACTCGTACAAATTACAGATATCTGGAATATATCAATGTCAAGGCAATACAAAATGTGATTTTTGCTCCATATGTATCACTTGTTATGGAAGACCAAATCTTATTGCTAACATGGGAGAAAACGTAATATGCCATGTTCTATATGACAAATATACTGTCTAGCCTCTAAAGACCGAAAACCCTTACAAAGTAGTCTCTTCGAGATTTAAAACAATTTCACTTATTTCTAATTTGTTAAAGCATTCCCATTGTCATTTTTTTTTTGTTTTCTCTGAGTTCTGCTTTAATTTTCTAGCACGTCTAGAAGGACAATTATTTCCCCTGATTATAATTACAGATCTTTGAATTTTCAACATGTAAGGAACGACATTCTATATTGAGCATATTTAAGTGTTAATTTATCATGAAACATTCAAGTGCTGCATATACAGACAGAATAAAAAAGGAATTGATGACACAACTTTCGCATAGAGCAGAATTAACATGAAAATCGAGTAACGCTTCTATTTACGAAAAATATTCAACTTCGTTGCGTATAAAAAATATTCTGGCTTTTTAGATATAAAACGGTGTATATTTGACATTTTTAATCTGTGACGCGTTCTTCGTCTTGCAAGTGAAAGAACAATATTCTGGCATAAATCTGTATTTAGTATTTGAACAAATGTAATAAAAATATGAAAAAATGTGCTATGTACCACTGTCTCTAGAATTAATATTCGAGTGTTCCTTCGATGAAAGATTAAACATAATTTGCGCTTATTCTATAGTTACATAAGTGTAAATTAATTTAATGTGGAACGAATAGCACTCTAATGAGACGAGCGGAATAGGATCTGAAAAGAAATAAGTCGAATGAAATTTAGATAAAAATCTCATTCTTTTGGAGCATCTATAAATATTTTAAATCTACCATAAAAATATATCATATATAATTATATATGTATCAATTATTTTCTTACGTTTAGAGATTTTCGAAAAACCAAGAAAATTTGCTCGTTTCTTTAATTATAAGAAGCAAATGTAATTTCGCATTTGAATGGTTCAATAATCGAATTGTTTTACGCAGTCAAATATCGCTAAAAAATTATTAGTGAAATCTGAGAAATGTTAAATTTTCGAAGTCATTGGGAAAGAAAAAATCTTCCAAGAACATATTGTTTTCTAATGACTGGCCTAGTTGCTAAATTTCAGTCTTACTTTCTTTGGATAAAAGTCTTATTTGTAAAATGATCATTGATCGATTTCCCATTGGTAATAGATCGATATTTAGCGGTATCAGCGAATAATAAAAGTTTGTTGTAAAATGTACAATTTAAATTAACGCCATCTGTTAAAGATTTATGATCTTTCTCAGCTCCGAATTATGATTATGATTGATAAATATTGCGTTTCGATTCCTTAAAAAATCTGAGTTCATGCATGTGGTAGAATATTTCTTTTCCACTGACTTAAAAAATTATGTAATTTCTATCATTCGTTATACAAAGATATTAGTCCAGTTTCACAATTGTAATTCTCATCAGACACTTATCGATTAACTCTTGTATATATATGTACGTGCTTATGACAGAAAATAACAAATATATAATATATACACGAGGAATGTATATCGTTCAGATAAGAGAGGTACAATTATATCCAATAGTTATTTATAGGATCAATGAAAGTAATAATAGTTCTTGTTAGTATATCATTGTATAAGAGGTGGGTTCGTGTATCTCGTTCCTTACACTTGGAAGCCTTGATTAAAAATTCCAGTATATCGATGCTATCTGTATGGAATAACTCAATAATGTAATGCAGAACTTAACTATCAGAATTACAATTCTGAATCGAATTTGTCAAGGCATACGGTTAATCTGTAGTAGCTACGAGGCTAAAAGTCTACTCTAAAATTCTTTCTAGGGAATGTGTTACCGTCTCAGTTGATATTTTACGAATTCACACGCTAAATTACGCGTAATGGTATTATTAATTCGTTGGCGGGCGTGAAACACTTCGCATGCGAAAATATGGAAGTGCGTTTGCTTTTCGATTATCAAAAATATCAACCCTTAGCACTCGAATGGTGGGGCGCCACTAAAAATTGCTGTGCTTATTAAATATGCCGGTATCTAATCAATTACTAATCATTACGGTATCGTACGATGTATCATACCAATTTCAGATCCAGAAAATCAAAAAAGTCGTATGCAATGGAATTATTCTAGGTCGGAAGAAATGTTTAATTTTCCAGTTAAAATAGCTCCGACTGCAAAGGGTTAACTCATAAATATAATCGCTCATCTTGAATATTGTCCATCCAGTATAAAATTAGTTAAAAGATCAAATACTATTCAATAAAAATTAGACGAGTTAAATCAATCAATTATTTTCAACCCTTAGCAGTCGAGTGGTGACTCAGAGTGACCACTAAAAATTACAGTGCTACTGTTCAAAATATTGTTTACATTTTTAAATATATCGGCATCTAATCAATTACTAAACAATTCGGTAAATTAAAATAGCTCCGAGTGCAAAGGGTTAAAAGAAATTATCGCAGTAACTGGAACTACAGCATCCTATAAAAATGATATCCTATCTCCGAGACGAAACATATAAATATATTCTAAGTTTTGCACTAAATTATCGAGACATCCCTTCTAAAATATAGTGCTTAACGATGATCGAAGTGTTAATGACTGAATGACAAAGTGTTAGTATGTTCTCGAAGTCGTTTCTCGTCACTAGAAAGTTCTAATTAATGGATAAAACGTAGACGAGATAATATTTTTTTACAAATGTTTTCGCACACACATGAAATTATTTTGTTTCTTTACGCTATAGTATCATAATAATGTACGGTATAAATATTTTGTCTTACGTCTATTTCGATGATATAATTGTTACTGTATGCTTTCGTCCTTCTGCACAAGGTAAGACAGAGGATAAGAACGTGTACTTGAAAAACCTGATAAAAGTTTCTTTTCTTTTTTTCCAGCTGCTAACACTACAACAATAATAAAGAATGCTGATCGAGCTTAATTATTGTAACTATCTATCATTACAATATTATACCTGTAACATTAGCACCATATCTGAATCGCTTTGTCAGTGTGTTGCACCATTATTGTAAATGCTTAATGCAATTAAATTCTCTACTTATGCATCAAAGTATATACCTATATAGTTGTGTTTCCAAAACTCCGCTTACGCGTTGCTTTACGATTACGAATTAGAAAAAGAAAAAACAAAAGCGAAGATTACTATCGGTTGATGAATATTGCGCCGAGCATAACACAGCCCGCCGATTCTTGTTTTCTGTATTAGAACAATTGTAAATATAGTGCGTGGAATGTACTAAAAAAAATATACACATCATTCGCGTTGACAACAAAAATTTAAACAACCTTCTCGACAACGTGTAACAAAAGCAGCACTTAAAATTTATATTTTGTTGCATCGATCATTGTACGCTACCGTATGAATGCTCATTGTAGAACTGATCGAAGAAAAGAATTGTGAGAATTGCTATATATCTCGTTTTAAATATTGCTATTCTAGAAAGATATCGTAGACTCTGAATTAGAAAAGGAACTGTACGAGAGGCAGTGAGAATTACTTCTCTCCGAGAATAAAATATTTAGAAACAAGAATAGTACTTTTCTTTCGAAACCATCGTTACTAAATTTATTGTCCGAACAATATTCTGGAGTATGTGCTCGAAGGTAGTGTCTTCAGCTTTGAGAATGAAAACATTTTGTCTGATTAAACCAATATATAGTGAACAAACGTATCTGTAACTCAACTAGCTATAAATAACAACAATAAACGTACTAAAACACCTGCTTGTCAAAGCAGGACAAATTGCAAAATCAAGAGTACACAAATGTTAGCAGAACATTTCTCAAGTATTGTTAATGCATTTGCTCGGATCCAATTCAACCAAACGACATAAAGCTGTTCAAACCATATCGGCGATGATACTTTACAAAATTCCAATGATTTGAAACATCTTATAGCGATCTTGTTCAGTATAAAATACGAGTGTCTACGCGGTGTCTAATTCTTTTGTACAGTAACAAATGTATACGGTTCTAAGAAACAGAATAGAATATTGCCACAATAACCGAGAATCGTCTGGTTTGTTGTTCGTCGAATTTCTCGAGAATGAAGATTCAAAGATTCAGAGAACATATAGTGCAAGTCTGAGCGATACAATGCGCATGAAGGTGCGACTGATGTGTCGAGGACGTTGGCGGCGGTGGAAGCGGGGGTGGAGGTGGTGGCATGTAAAGCCACCCAGCACCGGTTCGCCAAACGGTACCTGGTGCAGAGGAGACCGGATGCAATGGATTGGAATTACTTCCGGTTGTTACGTGCGAAGTCGGTCCACCCTCTACTCACATTACCTGAAATGCACACAAATCACGTGTTATCCGATTCCTTATCTACCGAGATAAGGCTCTGCTGAGCTCGAGGTATTAATAGGTATACGTAATTGTGGTGGGAAAGATTATGCTTGTTTCACCTGTAAAATCTGACTGGCTTCGAAAGCTGTTCCAGGCAATAATATCACTGGGCTACTGACGTGACCGCTCTCCACGCATATCATATTTGGAAATTCGTCGTCACCGAAGTCGGGGATGTCACGGGCTTTCTCTTGCCATGGATTCCACACCACCGTGTCTGGAAAATTGTACTTTTGCACGCGCATTTTCCTGCCGGATACAACGTTGGTGATAATGTGTTCCGGTTGCGTGTTCTGGTAGATTCTGTCCGTCCATTCGCACACCGTTACCACGTCGCGACCCTCTTGAAAGATTTGGTTGTCCCTCGTCTGAAAAACGAAACAGCGAAATGAAATTGAGGAAATTCCTAAGAAAAATTGCTCCAAAGCGGTAAATACTAAATGTACAAATTAATTCGTGGAGCTACAGTGAGGGACGAAAGTATTCGTGCACCCTTTAAAACAGAATAACTTTTTTATAGTTGTGCCAAACGAACTGATTTTTTATAATCAATTAGAAGCATCGGTTTACGAAATGATATGCAAAAAAGATTTTCCAAGAATTATAATTTACAAGGTTACATGCGAAAATAAAAAGAGCATCTTTTAAAACTTGTTATTTGGGTCCTTAATGAAAATTTAAAATACACATGCTGAAAATTTCATTGAAATCGATTAACATACCCAAGAGCAACAAGTGCATATAAAAAATGTGAATAAACAGAACGAATGGTACGAATGTACATGTATAGACTACAAAACATTTCAAAATTGTACAATAATTACACAAATATCAAGTACTGAAATTAAAGCGATATGAATAATGAACTCAAACTTGTCGCTAAAGACGGACTGTCGATGAAAATATATGTCTACCATTTGACCGTGTCGATGAAAACATAGTGTCGATCAGGGTTGCCATATTTTATCCCCTCCGGCCCTTTACCTTTCCGTCCCTCGCCTAGATGCTGCCGCCGCTATCCGAGGGGATAAAATATGGCAACCCTGGTGTCGACGAAAGTTACTGTCGGTCAAATCGTGTCGATGAAAACAGTGTCGGTGAAATGGGTTGTCGACGAACCAAGGGTAACCCCTAACGACCAATCGTGAGGATCACGAATTAATTTGTACGATATTAATTCGAAAAACGCGGGAAGACGTGAGATGCTGCGAGACAGTTAGAAAATTGAGAGACTGCGGGAAAATTGAGGAAGAAATTACGTGATGGGAGGGTGCTGTGCCAATTGTATACCTTGTCGATGAAAGTGCATCCGTGAAGACCCGTGATTTGACATCTCCTGACGTCCGGCACTTTAAAGTAGGTGTGTAACAGCAGGTTAAAGCTAAACGTGTGATCTTTGCTGGGGTTGTACACGCCGATGTTAAAGTGCAGTTCCTTTTCCCGGAGAATTAGTCTGTACGTTAACCTAAAGGGGTAATTCCACATTGAACGGGTGAATTCGCTATCCATTATGGAGAATATTGCCTCAACGTCACCGCTGGGTAATCGTTCGGGTTGCTTTTCCACGATCCAACGAATGATTCTTGCGAATCCATGGGGTGGTCCGAACGTCCATGCTCCAAATTGCGCTGGATTCCACAAGAAAATGATTGATAATTAATACTTCCACCATCGAGGAGACACAGTCGTCAGATCACGTTAACGACAAGAATATTTTCTGCTTCGAAACGATTTCGATCAAATAACAACTCTTTCGTGAAATCCTTCGGAAAGTCATTTAGTTTTCTCGAGGGAAAATGAAAGCTAATTTTTTACCATTTTCAGGCTACTTAACCCTCATCCGTCCCTCATTTCACGAACTGAATCTGTCCCTCGGTGTCAAATTGACACAGTCATACAAAAAATCGATAAAATAACAGGTCAAACAGTTACTTTCCGATGTTTTTTTTCCACATTTTAGGTTTTTGCAGTTATATGTTTCGCATTAAAAAAATAAAAGTCACCAAGTTTCGAACGAATTTACCTACAAATAACAGAACAGTGTAACTGTGTCAAATTGACACGAGGGACGGATCAGGGTTAAAGATGTTTTTGATTAGTTTATATACCAGGATTTTTTGCGATTTAAAATAAGATTAATTAATAACGAAATTACTTTCCGAACGACCTAATAGTTATAAATAGCAAAATACGTGATCCACAGTTTAAATACATGAACTACAGCCTAGTTTAATTTATATAAGCTAGAATTAATGATTTCATCGTTGTCATTCAATGTTTATCGAAATTATTTCACCGAGCTGTTTTCAGTGTCGCGTACTTACGGAAGACAAATGGTATGCCCCCTCTAATAGCCTTCTTTCCGTCGAATACAGCTTGCTTACTGAAACGCAGACATAATTGATCGTTGATTTAAATGTAAGAGAAAGTGTGATTCAACATTCTATTTATTTGGCGAACGTTCGCGATTAAATTTTGTCGGTAACATCGGAAATAATAAAAAAATATTCTGTTCTGGATTAAATGCTTTTAATTCAGTCCACTTCTATTTAAGGCCATTAGTTGCAACATCTATTCACGTTTTGCCATCGAAAAAACCATGTTTATTATTGACCAATGCTGCTCAGTTAACTGCTGTTATATTTATAGTTCAATGTTGATTAGATCACGACTTGTGTGTTTTTATTAGAACGTTGAACATCGTTGGATAGAGTGTACTAACATTCTGAGCCTCGACCGATGCGTTCTCCGTAAAAGCATTGGCAATTTATACAGCTTTTAGTAAAGATATATTTTCGAAATGGTTTTCCCATTTCGAAAAACAATCTAGAAAGAAACCGGAATTGAAATTGGCTTTTTCCTCCAGTATTTTCAGAGAATCAAAAAGATCGTGAAATCGTTTTTGTAACCCTATTAACTTCTACAATATTATTCTTTTTCCAGTCTTGGTATATCGTCCCTTTAGACGTCTAATTTCGACATTGACTTAATTATTGATATTCACGTTGTTCATTTAATATTGTATCTGCACGTTCCATTGTTCTCCTGTGTCTCATCATTCTTTCTTTCTCTTCCCTCTTTTTCATTCCGAATGCCCTCCGCGTTTCTCCTTTTCTGCTCTGCTCTTTCTCGTCTTTTTTTAAAGATCTACTTTCTTTCGTCTTTTACTTTCTTCATGTATGTGCAAAGAGAAAGTATAAAGTTCGGGGGCGGGTACGCGGTAACCATTAGTCAATGTTGTCAGGGGCCGGGAAGACGACTCTCAAACCAAATACCAACGGGGAACCGTGTTCGCGAGGAAAATGCGCGGAATTAGGATTCGCGTGTGATTTTCGAACCTAAAATATTTCATCGAACTGACAAAAACCCGTACAGCAATTATAAATTACACGGTACTCCAATCAATGCGTTAGGTTCAGTCTCTTGATTCGCGAAAATCAAGAAAGTGGTCGGAAAAAGTCGATGTCCTTGGTAAGTAACAGCTCTTTATTTGAAAGAAGTAAAAATTATTGGCGTACAAAATATACTTCGTTCAATTTATACAGACAATGTTTATTTCGCATCAAGATCCGCACGACGCTGATTAAAGCAGAGTTGTGTAGAAATACAATTGAATTACTCCAGAATTCTAATTACAAAGTAATTGAATTACATTGTAATTCAGTTATATTGTAATTTATAATTCAGGTCTACATTTTCAATTAAATTACAATGTAATTCGTAATTGCAATGGAGTACAATTATAAAATACATTGTAATTGAATTACATTGTAATTCAGTTATATTGTAATTTATAATTCAGGTCTACATTTTCAATTAAATTACAATGTAATTCGTAATTGCAATGGAGTACAATTATAAAATACATTGTAATTGAATTACATTGTAATTCAGTTATATTGTAATTTATAATTCAGGTCTACATTTTCAATTAAATTACAATGTAATTCGTAATTGCAATGGAGTACAATTATAAAATACATTGTAATTGAATTACATTGTAACTCAATTATATTCTAATTTATAATTCAGATCTTCATTCAATTAAATTACAATGTAATTTGTAATTGCACTTCTTCAAAGTTCTGGGCTATAATTTGGAAAGCTGTATTTTAATTATATTATATTTCAATTATATTGTATTTCTATTACACATCTGATTAGAATACTTAGTAATTGAATTACAATGTAATTCAATTAGCACAACTCTGGATTAAAGAACAGTGTTAGGTACTTATACGTGGCCATAATTATAAAAATAGTCCAAATCATATATTTCTTGTTTCGAGATATTTAAAGGATTACGTTTGAATAAATTGGAAAATATTTTAGTCTTGATCAATGAAAATGTATTATGACCGTGAAAATTCTGTGAATCTCATACACAAAAATGTTGTTTCTAAAGTTTGAATTGTCTTGGACCATAATTTAATTACATTGAATTAATTTAGCTTGAAATAATGTGATGTGAAATAACTGATAAGAGAGAAAAAGAGAGAGAGAGCTCATGTTTTTCAAATTTTCGCTTAGACTACTTAGACCACTGCCATAATTATGTGCACATATGTCTGTTGAGTAGCGAGTGGGAAAACGAGGGGCTGCTGGCGGTGTAATTATCGAACGTAAGATCGCGTCTTGACTCTCTGGACGCGACGTATTCGTTATCAATGCGTCGCGCGCAAGGATATCGTCGCATCCTTCGAGTCAACAATGTAATCTATTTTCCTGGATGCGTAAACTGTAGAAGGTAGAGGTAATCCCATCCGTTTGCACGATCTTTCGAGGCGAATGGAATATATGTATAGGAAGGGCTCGAGGGAGGAAAGGAGTGAACGAGGAGAGGAGGCGAATGAGAGATAGATAGAGAGAGCAAGAAAGAGAGAGAGGAGAGAGAGAGACTCGGATGGAGAGAGATAAAGAGGCAGAGAGAGAGGGAGAGAAAGAGAGATGACGATAAAGAGGGAGAAGGAAAGGGAGGATGAAGAGAGGGAGCGATGTACCACCACGAAGTACAACGCGGTGGTAGGAACGCGGCTGACGCCAAGCAAAAACGATCGGCGCTGTCTGCCGTGCTTTTTGCAGGCATCACAGTTTCCAACCTCTCCTCCTGCTCGTTTCTAGCTGCTGTTATCCCCCGTTGCTACTGCTGCTCCCTCCGCTGCTGCTCGTGAACGGCACCCAATTCTCAACGCGGTTACGCCTGGTATATGCTACAGAATACCCTTTGCCTCGAGTAAATCAAACAAATTTTTACGGAAAACCGCGTCTCTAGATCAAAAAACTGTCGCGATCAATCATCGTACAACGAACTTGGGTCCATTTTTGAATCTGGAGTTGCAAAAGTCCCATCGGAACTCTAATTTCCTAGTATAAGTTGCGTGTTCTCCTTTCCAGGATCGCAAGGGTGCGGGATGCGCCAATCTAGGCCGCAATCGCCCTTCGAAAGTCCTATTATCACGTTTACTAGAGCTCCGACGGTTACATGCTGCCGAATAATGCAAAGTAAACGTAAAAGTAGGACTTTTGAAGGAGACAGCGGTATAGATTGATCTTTTATCTAACGCTTTTGACTACCGAAGAAGCTCACGTTTGCATTATTGAGAAATGAGAAGGCGCATCCCGCACCCTCGCAATCCTGGAAACGAGAACACCCTCTTAAAAGAAAGTTTCGATGAATCTAGCCCCCAGTCGCGATCCTTACACATCTGCTCTAATTCTAAGTTCAAGATTTAGATTGATCTCGAGAATATTACTAGAATAATTCCCTAGGTTAAGAAATATGTAAAAGAATAAATTGATGCGTGAGAATTTGAATGAATCGTTGTCTATTTGTATTAGATCCAAGTAGATCTACGTTGATCTTAAAGAAGCAGATTCGGAAATAAGTGAAAAAGATCGATGCATGTGCGTTCGAATGAATCGAGCGATCAATTTTCTAGTAGTCGGCTGAGATCGTTTCCCACTTGTACTACATAGGTTCAAGAAAATCCATGTTGATCTCGGAGGAACAGGTTCTCGAATATGTAAAAGAGATTGATGCGTAATAACTTTAATGAATCTAGTCCACATTGTCTAGTATCCAGTCGAGATCGTTTCATGGTGCGCTACATAATATTGCGATACACAAGTATCTCATTTTTATTTCATATTATAGGTCCTTCAACCCTTTGCACTCGAGCGGCGACTCAGTGACGCCGCTAATACAATGTATAATTCTTACACCATTATTCAAAATATTTGTTGCATTATTAAATTTGTACTCAGTAAATTACTAAACGTATTGAATATTTTAAGAAACTGCTGAAAGTATTGTACGAGGTATTACGTCAGTTTTATATCGATCAAATTGAGAAAGTCATATAAAATGAAAACATTTCAGAGCGGAAGAAAATTTCGGTTTTTTTAATTAGAATATCTCCGAGTGCAAAGGATTGATAAGAGAAGGTACCACATCGTGTTGAGTAAGTCAAGAAAATATCGCGATGAATGATCGTTCAACCCTCCCACGCGATAATTGTTCAACTTGCTTCCCATAAAAATCGCCAACAAAATTGAATGCTTATGGCGGTAGGACCCTCAGATTGTAACTAGAAAGGAACTAGAATCTTACTAGATTTTGTGTCGAAACAAGGGTTTGCGGGGATGCATTTGTTTTCCTTATTTGAGCATATTTTGGGCTGGGTGAGGGCTCAATCTAAAGAGGAAGGTCCATCACAGCTCGCTCTGGTCATGACGCTAACGAGATTATGCTTATATATAATAATATGAGTGTCCAAAGTAGAGGAAAAATCGAGAAAAGATACCCGCAGATTCCAATGTATTTTTCTGCCACTAAAGACTTTTTTGACTGCTGTGATGACCAGAGCGAGCTGTGATAAACCTTCCTCTATTACTAGAATCTTACTAGATTAAGGGTCGAAAAAATGGGTTTGCGGGAATGCGTTTGTAGTCCTTATACGAGCCTATTTTGAGCTGCACAAAGGTTCATTTGATAGAGGAAGGTCCATCACATCCGGGGCTGGTCATCACAGCAGTCAGAAAAGTCTTTAGTGTCCGAAAAATACATTGGAATCTGCGGGTATTTTTTCTCGATTTTTTCTCTACTTTGGACACTCATATTGTTATATATAAGCATAATCTCGTTAGCCTCATGACCAACCCCGGATGTGATGGACCTTCCTCTTTAGATTGAGCCCTCACCCAGCCCAAAATTTGCTCAAATAAGGACAACAAACGTATCCCCGCAAACCCTTATTTCCACCCTTATTCTAGTAATATTCTAGTTCCTTTCTAGTTACAATTCTCAGTATCCTACCCCCTTAAATTTGTACTCAGTAAATTACTAAACGTATTGAATATTTTAAGAAACTGCTGAAAGTATTGTACGAGGTATTACGTCAGTTTTATATCGATCAAATTGAGAAAGTCATATAAAATGAAAACATTTCAGAACGGAAGAAAATTTCGGTTTTTTTAATTAGAATATCTCCGAGTGCAAAGGATTGATAAGAGAAGGCACCACATTGTGTTGAGTAAGTCAAGAAAATATCGCGATGAATGATCGTTCAACCCTCCCACGCGATAATTGTTCAACTTGCTTCCCATAAAAATCGCCAACAAAATTGAATGCTTATCGTCTCCTTTCAACACCCCACAGATCAAGCTTGATCAACGTTAGTTTCCTAGGTTTGAACAAAAGATGTCGCAACATAATATATGATTGAACGATATACTGCAGAAATCAAGTAACGCAGACCATTTTTCCCCAATGAATTTGTTCAGACCGCTAATCTTGGTTTATTAATAACACATTGCGTAAAAGGTAATAGCTCGACGTAAATAGACGTATGTAATTATTCAGATGAACGATACCGGAGAAGATGGACATTGCACAACAATACGGTTCTACGTAGAATTGAAAACTGGAACAGTCGGAATTGAATTACGTGAATTTCTAGTGCTGCGCATAATGATGCTATGTAATGGGATGCTGTTACATCTCGTGATATCATACGATCTTACAGACGAGCAACTTTTAACATCGAACCGGTACAAAGTGTCGGTAAAAACGATCATTTCTATCGTTAATTGACTGTGAACGATTTATTTAAAAAAAAAGCTAATAACGTATGAATCCATAATTTATGCTTCCACCGTTATGACGTACGATTAAACGGTTTATTTTACGACATTTGTTATTGTACAAGAAGAAAAATGTTGTAATTAAAAAATGTTACAAAACATGTTGCAATTTAATTTATTTGATTGAAACGTGAATTATCGGAAAAGTCCAAGACGCGGACTGTCTGTTCCTGTTTCAAATAACCAAATCAGACGTTCTACAATTTATCCTTTTCAAACAACTCTAAGTAGACGAGACGTTTTACAATTTACATTAGCTTTTTTACCAGCTGACCTAACAATTCTCATCTCTTATGAATGATGTAAACACTAAAAACATCAATTAACAGTTCAGTAGAAAAAGTATGCATGTAATTGCTATACGTACCGTCGGCTAGGTCATGTAAACAGATTTAAACAGAACGCGGCATTTTCAAAACACTTATCTCGAGAACCAGGTTAGGTCTTCCGGGTAGAAGAACGTAGAATGTAAAATCTCTAAAAAATTCACTGGCTGGAAAACGTTGGTGCTCCGTAATTGCACATACGCGTGGATTCGCGTGGAAGATTTTATCAACAATTTCAGTAATACTCAGGGCCGGATTAAGCCCCGTAGCAGGAGTAGCAAATGCTACGGGCCCCGCGCTTTTGAGGGCCCCGCTCCATATAAAAAGGGGCCCTGCACACGGGCATTTTATCGGAGAGGCGCCGAAACCTTAACGATATTTTTGCTAAAAAAGAAAAAAGATCATTCATACAAGCGGCCCTGATACAAAGCCTAGGGCCTCGTGATAAAATTTGCTACAGGCCCCGCGCTGGCTTAATCCGGCACTGGTAATACTATAAGTAAACTCTTCTTAAACAGCGTTGTCGTTTATTCGTGTTATTTTAACGCTTGTTTGCAATTTATGTTGTCTGTAATTTTAGTATAAATCGTACCGGGAAATATTTATTTTGCAGTTCAGCCACAAGTAAATATGAAATAATATAAATAAAGTACGCGAATTTGGTTAATTATTTATACGGAAACTAGTCCATGTACATTTTTCAAGTTGATCGTAATTCTCAAACGAAAAGCCTGATCTAACCGAACAGCTTGACGCCAACCTCGTTATGCACAATATTCCTTCAGCCATTCTGAATATTTCACTCCTGTCGTTTCAGTATCCTATTGTTCAGCACACAGTTGATTTAAAATGGCACCCGGTGCATGTATACCGAGGTTCTCTACCTGAAGCGTGTGCTGCAATAGAGTTTTTGCGTTGCTCCTAGTCGGAACGGCTACGACGACGAACTACCAAATGACGTCCGCCGTACGGAAAATGCACCGAGAGAATTAACAATATTCCCGTTCAAAATTTCATTAGCCGATCGGCAAAAAGTCTCGCTCCCCCAAATTTTAGTCGTCCGGGTACACTGTTCTCAATGGTGAAACGGCGAACGTCGGATCTCTCGGTAAATAATAATTTAATTTAAATCTTCGTAAACGTAAAAATCGAACTTCTGAGGGAGACTGGCCTAGATTGATCTTTTATCTAGCGCTTTTGACTACTGAGAAACCCCATCTTTGCATTATCGAGGAATGAGAAGACGCACCCTCGCAATCCTGGAAACGATATCACCCCCTTAAGACCACGGTAACCCAATTATTTTGATAATTCAAATATTTAGAAGAAGTTAAAGAACACAGTAGGAAAATTGAGTGTAGAGAAATGTTGTTGGGGTGGTGAGAGAGACCGTAGGATACCGTTCACAAGAGATTGATCATTTTCTGTGAAAGTTTCTGGAACGTCCCTCGTACGTTTCGTGGAGAGATACACGTGAAATAGAGAGCTCTAGTTTCTACGGTTCGACAAGGCCACCCGGTGAATACAGGGAGTCCCAAAATTCCTTCAACAGCCGGAAAGGGGAGGTTCCTGAGATCACTTGAAGCAACATTTTCCTTTGCAAAAATGTTATCCGCGGCTTTGTTTAGGAGTTATTAACGAAAAATACGGACCAATCATAGCGCGATCTAGACGCGAGTTGACACAGTCAGCCAATAGACAGTTGACGCGGCGCACAGTGTCACGAACCATTGACAAAAATCGGAAAAGTCACTGCTTCATGTCGATTGAAAACTATGTTCATACTATGTCAAAATGTCCAATTAAATCATTTATTGAAAAAAAAATCAAAAAATCCAGTAGGAAACTAATTACAAGCGAATCTGTAAACGAAAATTTGGAAGATGAAATAGTACATCAGTTCATAGCGTAACTTGTTTACGTTGTATTATGAACAAAAGACATTTGTAAGAAATAATCTTTTTAGAAAATGATGGGTAAGGGTTGGCTAATTATAATTTATCTTCAAAAATTTTGTAATACTTATTCACGATTTAATAATTAACCTGAAGTGAAACCATTAAATTTTATTGGTTCCCCTAATCTCTAGTAGAGGATAAAAAAAAAAGGTTTCAAAACGTCTCGGCGATTTTTTTGCGTTGTATTAGTAAGATAGTATATTTTGATATTATGTAAATTTTAATTGCGAAATCTGGCGAAAAACAGAGTTATTTAACAAAATATGTAGCAAGAACTGGTCAGCAAGATTCAGATTATGAAGACGAGTAATGCAACTGCACCTCGTATGCTTTGTATGTACTCGTAAGCTTTGATTAAGTATGACTACTCATTTGTTTATAAAAGCGAATTATGATTAAAGAATGTTTAGACCAGAGCGAATAGTCCTACTTTTAGTCAGTTGCGGCAGGCATAGCAGACAAAGAGTGTATGTGTGTCGAGGAGGCGAATGTTATAGGAGTTTAAAACGAAGTTTCAGTTTCGGAAGAACTGAACTGAGAATTCATCTACTGAAAACCAGCAATAAAACAAAATTTTGTTTATAAATATCGTTTTACAATGTTTAAATAAATTACTATATTTATAATAGTATCATGTTGAGATTGCTTTCAATATAAATGAAAAAACCCACTTTGTTTCATGTCTCTATCATAAACAGAACAAAAGTTATTGAATTTTGTCCAAAAAACAGGCATTTCGTGACACTGTGCGCCAGGCCGACAGTGTCAACTCGCGTCTAGGTCGCGCTCTGATTGGCCCGTGTTTTTCGTTAATAACTCCTAAACAAAGCCGCGGATGCGCCGGGCCGACTGTGCCAACTCGCGTCTAGGTCGCGCTCTGATTGGTCCGTGTTTTTCGTTAATAACTCCTAAACAAAGCCGCGGATAACATTTTTGCAAAGGAAAATGTCGCTTCAAATGATCTCGGGAACCTCCCATTTCATTAAACTAAGGTAATTTTGGGACACCCTGTAGATCGCGCTATGATTGGTCCGTGTTTTTCGTTAATAACCCCTAAACAAAGCCGCGGATAACATTTTTGCAAAGGAAACTGTTGCTTCAAATGACGTTAGGTACCTCTCATTTCCGGCTGTTGAAGGAATTTTGGGACACCCTGTATATCGATGGCGGTAGAGCCTCGAAGTTTCGACGAAGCTGACAGTTTTTGCGTTTTCCTCTTTTCAATGGTAACAGGAGCGGCGCGCTGGAGCAGCAACATCGGCGTGGTAGAAGCAACAGCAGCAATAGCAGTGCCAGAAGAGGAGAGGCAGCAGGATTAGCAAACGCTGCTACTCCTCCCGAACTTCTCTCCTACCCTGCGAATGGTTCCTGGCTCGGGTGGAACTTTGTTTAACTAAGGCGAGCAAGAAGCAAACCTATTTATACTAGGTCGGACACGTTTACGCCGGGGTGCCTGCCTGCATCGTTGCTACGACGGTTCTACGGCCACGAAGTTACCCTTACTGCGAGAACCGTTCGACGCGAAAACTCGAGCCACGCTCCTAACAGCTGCTGATAAACGAAAACCGTTCCCGCAGGCAAAAAATTGTATTGCCCCACGAATTTTCCGACGTCATCGAGCCCATAAATTCGACCAATAAAACGACCGATATCGACGGACGCGACGACCCTACCGTCCACAAAAAACGCACGTGACAGGCTATTTCCTGCACTAAAATAATCCTCCGCTCATTTCGTACCCGATCCACTACAGTTCACTGCATTTATCCGGCTGAATTGAGAAATATTTTTTAAACTGCCAGTCCTAGAGAACGTGATCGATCATAGAGCATTTCTCGGTGCATTTATGCAATCATTATGAAAAAGATCGAGCGCATTCGAATGAATCTAGCGATCAATTTTCTCGTAGTCGGCTGACAATGAGATCGTTTCCTATTTATCCTAGATCCAAGAAAATCCACGTTGCTCTCGAGGAAACAGGTTCTTGAATATGAAAAAAATTGTAAAATCCAACTTACAGTATTTTCCCTACGATTCCGGCCAGTAGCAATTTTTGAAAAAATTGCTTCTCACATCATGTAGCAAACTAATTGCTCGAACTTCTCAAAAAAGTTCAAATTCAAGAGCGGGGTCACTGTTCATTAACTGCAAGAAACGGGGACCAAATAGAAACTTCTTTCTTTTTTGAATAACTTTAACAAAATGCGAATATTCTTGTAATGTTCTATTCTCCAGACCTACGGTGGAAATATGCAAATTAAGTTACTTATTTTAAAATGCGAATATAGTTACATCGATAAATTCTTTTAACCATCTCGCAGTTCTTCGAGATCCTGTAGGAAAGATGTCGGAGTTCGCTGGTGCGTGCCTTTTATTTTTAAGCAATTTATTGAAAAATTATGTATTGCAAAATAATCTCTATTTGAAGATTCAAATTGCATTGAATAAAAAAAAAAATGCGAATATAGTTACATCGATAAATTCTTTTAACCATCTCGCAGTTCTTCGAGATCCTGTAGGAAAGATGTCGGAGTTCGCTGGTGCGTGCCTTTTATTTTTAAGCAATTTATTGAAAAATTTTCTATTGCAAAATAATCTTTATTTGAAAATTCAAATTGCATTGAATAAAAAAAAAAATGCGAATATAGTTACATCGATAAATTCTTTTAACCATCTCGCAGTTCTTCGAGATTCTGTAGGAAAGATGTGGGAGTTCGCTGGTGCGTGCCTTTTATTTTTAAGCAATTTATTTAGAGAAAGGCCGACCGCTGACAAATTCTCCGGCAGGGAGAAGAATTCACGTAACGCACAAAGGAGCTCGGTTTATTGCGAGATCGTGATAACGAGCGATTTGGCGGCTTTCTTTGGGACACGCGCCGCTGCATAATCAGCGGACCTAAGTGGACGCGAGTGGGCCGTGAACGAGCGAATTCTTCGCGAATGATAGTGTTGGAGCCTCCGCTGTTCGTCGTCCTCGTTGCCCGGATTTCAAATCTTGTCGCGACAGCTGACCGGTCGCATGAATTTTGTTAAACGACAATTCGCCGTGCGCCTCTAACGAGCACGCCGATGGGAAAAATTAGGTTAACGGCGCTTATTCACGCCGGCCGGGCCGTACACCCCTTCTCATTCACCGGTTTCGAGCCGAGCTACTTCGATCCGCGGAGACAGACGAAAAAAAAGGAAGTTCTTCTCTTGCGTGGAGCGCAACGCGATAGAAAAATCTTCATTGTACACCGGTGTTTCAAGAAATTTCTCTGTCTTCGTCTCCGGGAGGAACAGAGTATGTATTCTGTTCCTAGAGTCGCGACACGCTCCGCAGCGTAAAAAGTGAAGCGTGCGCGCGCGGAATTATTAAAATCAGTACAAAGTGCACAAAAGTCAACGGAATTCTGCGTGACTCAACACTTGACAGCGGCGAAACGCACAGGCGAATGCAAAAATTCCGCGCGCAAAGTTTCCACCTAGAAGAATGCTGATTTTCTCCGAGCGTCGCCACAGTGGTCCAAACGGCCGATTTAGGAGGGCAAAAGTGAAAAAACCAAACATGAAGTAGGCATTTAATATTGTTTCTTACATCAGCACACATGTCTGTAGAAGCTAAAATCAACAATATTACTTCTCAAATCAGCTCACGAAAGTATTCGAACGCCCTTTGAAACAGAATAACTTTTTTATAATTGTACCAAACGACCTGATTTTTTATAATCAATCAGAAGGATGGGTTTATGAAATGATATGCAAAAAAGATTTTCCAAAAAATTATAATTTTCAAGGTTACATGCAAAAATAAAAATGGCATTTTTTAACATTTTTT
Source organism: Lasioglossum albipes (assembly GCA_000346575.1). Lineage (NCBI taxonomy): Eukaryota > Metazoa > Arthropoda > Insecta > Hymenoptera > Halictidae > Lasioglossum > Lasioglossum albipes. The sequence goes on along the minus strand of KB640417.1, from coordinate 68,838 downwards.
ATTAGGGCCCTTAAAAAAAATTTAAAATATTAGGTGAAGTAAAAAGGTCTGAGCGTTTTTCGCTTACGAAATAAAGAGAAAAACGCTCAGAACTTTTTACTTCACTTAATATATGTTCTGTAAATCGATTAAGAGATACACACGAGCTACAAGCGATTAAAAATTGTGAAAATCGTAGTTTTACACGACTTTTGATTAGTTTCTGCTTAAAATCCACAAAATCTTTCGAGGAGTGTCGTTTTTTCCCTGCGTCAACCGATTTCGATGCAATTTTCAGCATGTGTATCACTAACATAGATCTACAAAACATATATTTCAAATTTTCTTTGAGGGGCCTAATAAAAAATTTAAAAAAATGCCTTTTTTATTTTTGCATGTAACCTTGTAAATTATAATTTTTTGGAAAATCTTTTTCGCATATCGTTTCATAAATCAATGCTTCTAATTGATTATAAAAAATCAGGTAGTTTGGTACAATTATAAAAATGTTATTCTGTTTTAAAGGGCGTTCGAATACTTTCGTGAGCCACTGTATGTCAGTTCCTGAATGTAATATACAAAATAGTGTACGATCGAAATAGATAGAACGTGACACGCAAAATCGAATGAAGTAATAAAAGGACTACAGAGTGAATTACATTCGGACGATTTAATGGTTCGAACGAAACCCATTATGCGAACTGGCTTCTCGTAGAGGTTTCGAATTTCACGGTTTCATTTCTCCGTTCGGGGTTCCTGCCTTAAAATTCACAGATGTTCAACATAGATGAAACTACCATATGAGTACTTCCTGCGGTGGTGAAATCGTAAGAACGGAAACATCTGTCTCCTCCTCTGGCTCTAAGACAGTCGGCTCATTTCTACTCGTAGCGTTTGACAAATTTTAGCACGGTCTCAGACACGATTATTAGAAGCGTTTAGACTTTTGCCCTCCTAAATCGGCCGTTTGGATCACAGTGCGTCGCCGTCTCCATTGTTACGTTATCTGTTGTCTCCAATTTTCGCGTAAACTGCGCATCCCTGTGGCACTTGCCGGTTCATAAAATACACATACCGATTACCAGAGCGAGGACATTTACGAAAATTCCGATTTTCGCAGCTTCCTTCGCGAAGCTTTCAATTTCACTAGAATATTTCTTACAGTCAAAGTAAGAGAAATTCGGAGTCTCTCACGGCCCCAACAAAATGCCTGCACGCTAACTTTCGCTACTGAAGATATCCGAGAAAATTTATACAAAATTTTACGGAGGTCCTAGCATGATATTTCCGTAATCCGAGTAAACGCTACACCACTTAACCCTCATCCGTCCCTCATTTCGCGAACTGAATCTGTCCCTCGGTGTCAAATTGACACAGTGATACAAAAAATCAATAAAATAACAAGTTAAACAGTTACTTTTCGATGTTTTTTTCCTTGAAATTGAGGAGTTAACATTTACATTTTACGTTTTTGCAGTTATATGTTTCGCATTAAAAAAATAAAAGTCACCAAGTTTCGAACGAATTTACCTACAAATAACAGAACAGCGTAACTTATTTCGGGAAAACTGTGTCAAATTGACACGAGGGACGGATGAGGGTTAAGCTTACGTTAACACGATGGAATCTGGTCTTCGCGGGCTTGAAACACTAACAAAATAGATTTTCTACGCACGCTTCCGCGACACGGAGGTTTCCCTTTTGTCTACCGATAAATCTGTCTCGAACAAAGATCACTTGCCGAGGTTTCACCCGGTATAATACCGCGATGGGTTATAGGCTCGGCCATAGACTAATGATCCCCAGGGCCTGCGGTTTTTGCCGGCATTCTACAACATTCCCATTCAACTGGATTCTGCCCTGAACGCTCCACAGCATTATTTTCCGTCTACAGAGCACTGTGAGCCATATATCCACACGCGTTGCTCGCTTTTCGAAATTCAAGCGTGTCTCTCGTCCCAATACGCGCGCGCGCTACTCGTCAAAATCAAATTCGCACTTCTTGCTCGGCTCGACTAGAACGAACCGCCTACTTTCTTGGACAACGAACAAAAATCTGGCTTGAAAAGCATATGGATGATCGTGTATTCTCCGAAAATATAATATCGAATGAAAATGAAATAAAACCTTGATACAATGTGACTTTTTTTTTTATTTTATTAAGTTCATATGGGTACCATCCCACAGAGGTCTTGTTGGCAATGAAAAGGTAGACAATACTTGCAAAAGAAGCGACAAACGAAAAAGCCACGATGGGTATCAAAACCCCATTTTTTCATTCGAAAAACTAGGGACATGTTTAAACTCTGTTTAGGATGGATAACGTTAACATCTCGCATAATCGTAGATGCAACAAATGCATCAATACGCGGTCTAACGATGACAATAGCCTGTTTCGGTGACGTCATTATTATGATTTTCATTCGAAAAACTAGGGACATGTTTAAACTCTGTTTAGGATGGATAACGTTAACATCTCGCATAATCGTAGATGCAACAAATGCATCAATACGCGGTCTAACGATGACAATAGCCTGTTTCGGTGACGTCATTATTATGATTTTCATTCGAAAAACTAGGGACATGTTTAAACTCTGTTTAGGATGGATAACGTTAACATCTCGCATAATCGTAGATGCAACAAATGCATCAATACGCGGTCTAACGATGACAATAGCCTGTTTCGGTGACGTCATTATTATGATTTTCATTCGAAAAACTAGGGACATGTTTAAACTCTGTTTAGGATGGATAACGTTAACATCTCGCATAATCGTAGATGCAACAAATGCATCAATACGCGGTCTAACGATGACAATAGCCTGTTTCGGTGACGTCATTATTATGATTTTCATTCGAAAAACTAGGGACATGTTTAAACTCTGTTTAGGATGGATAACGTTAACATCTCGCATAATCGTAGATGCAACAAATGCATCAATACGCGGTCTAACGATGACAATAGCCTGTTTCGGTGACGTCATTATTATGATTTTCATTCGAAAAACTAGGGACATGTTTAAACTCTGTTTAGGATGGATAACGTTAACATCTCGCATAATCGTAGATGCAACAAATGCATCAATACGCGGTCTAACGATGACAATAGCCTGTTTCGGTGACGTCATTATTATGATTTTCATTCGAAAAACTAGGGACATGTTTAAACTCTGTTTAGGATGGATAACGTTAACATCTCGCATAATCGTAGATGCAACAAATGCATCAATACGCGGTCTAACGATGACAATAGCCTGTTTCGGTGACGTCATTATTATGATTTTCATTCGAAAAACTAGGGACATGTTTAAACTCTGTTTAGGATGGATAACGTTAACATCTCGCATAATCGTAGATGCAACAAATGCATCAATACGCGGTCTAACGATGACAATAGCCTGTTTCGGTGACGTCATTATTATGATTTTCATTCGAAAAACTAGGGACATGTTTAAACTCTGTTTAGGATGGATAACGTTAACATCTCGCATAATCGTAGATGCAACAAATGCATCAATACGCGGTCTAACGATGACAATAGCCTGTTTCGGTGACGTCATTATTATGATTTTCATTCGAAAAACTAGGGACATGTTTAAACTCTGTTTAGGATGGATAACGTTAACATCTCGCATAATCGTAGATGCAACAAATGCATCAATACGCGGTCTAACGATGACAATAGCCTGTTTCGGTGACGTCATTATTATGATTTTCATTCGAAAAACTAGGGACATGTTTAAACTCTGTTTAGGATGGATAACGTTAACATCTCGCATAATCGTAGATGCAACAAATGCATCAATACGCGGTCTAACGATGACAATAGCCTGTTTCGGTGACGTCATTATTATGATTTTCATTCGAAAAACTAGGGACATGTTTAAACTCTGTTTAGGATGGATAACGTTAACATCTCGCATAATCGTAGATGCAACAAATGCATCAATACGCGGTCTAACGATGACAATAGCCTGTTTCGGTGACGTCATTATTATGATTTTCATTCGAAAAACTAGGGACATGTTTAAACTCTGTTTAGGATGGATAACGTTAACATCTCGCATAATCGTAGATGCAACAAATGCATCAATACGCGGTCTAACGATGACAATAGCCTGTTTCGGTGACGTCATTATTATGATTTTCATTCGAAAAACTAGGGACATGTTTAAACTCTGTTTAGGATGGATAACGTTAACATCTCGCATAATCGTAGATGCAACAAATGCATCAATACGCGGTCTAACGATGACAATAGCCTGTTTCGGTGACGTCATTATTATGATTTTCATTCGAAAAACTAGGGACATGTTTAAACTCTGTTTAGGATGGATAACGTTAACATCTCGCATAATCGTAGATGCAACAAATGCATCAATACGCGGTCTAACGATGACAATAGCCTGTTTCGGTGACGTCATTATTATGATTTTCATTCGAAAAACTAGGGACATGTTTAAACTCTGTTTAGGATGGATAACGTTAACATCTCGCATAATCGTAGATGCAACAAATGCATCAATACGCGGTCTAACGATGACAATAGCCTGTTTCGGTGACGTCATTATTATGATTTTCATTCGAAAAACTAGGGACATGTTTAAACTCTGTTTAGGATGGATAACGTTAACATCTCGCATAATCGTAGATGCAACAAATGCATCAATACGCGGTCTAACGATGACAATAGCCTGTTTCGGTGACGTCATTATTATGATTTTCATTCGAAAAACTAGGGACATGTTTAAACTCTGTTTAGGATGGATAACGTTAACATCTCGCATAATCGTAGATGCAACAAATGCATCAATACGCGGTCTAACGATGACAATAGCCTGTTTCGGTGACGTCATTATTATGATTTTCATTCGAAAAACTAGGGACATGTTTAAACTCTGTTTAGGATGGATAACGTTAACATCTCGCATAATCGTAGATGCAACAAATGCATCAATACGCGGTCTAACGATGACAATAGCCTGTTTCGGTGACGTCATTATTATGATTTTCATTCGAAAAACTAGGGACATGTTTAAACTCTGTTTAGGATGGATAACGTTAACATCTCGCATAATCGTAGATGCAACAAATGCATCAATACGCGGTCTAACGATGACAATAGCCTGTTTCGGTGACGTCATTATTATGATTTTCATTCGAAAAACTAGGGACATGTTTAAACTCTGTTTAGGATGGATAACGTTAACATCTCGCATAATCGTAGATGCAACAAATGCATCAATACGCGGTCTAACGATGACAATAGCCTGTTTCGGTGACGTCATTATTATGATTTTCATTCGAAAAACTAGGGACATGTTTAAACTCTGTTTAGGATGGATAACGTTAACATCTCGCATAATCGTAGATGCAACAAATGCATCAATACGCGGTCTAACGATGACAATAGCCTGTTTCGGTGACGTCATTATTATGATTTTCATTCGAAAAACTAGGGACATGTTTAAACTCTGTTTAGGATGGATAACGTTAACATCTCGCATAATCGTAGATGCAACAAATGCATCAATACGCGGTCTAACGATGACAATAGCCTGTTTCGGTGACGTCATTATTATGATTTTCATTCGAAAAACTAGGGACATGTTTAAACTCTGTTTAGGATGGATAACGTTAACATCTCGCATAATCGTAGATGCAACAAATGCATCAATACGCGGTCTAACGATGACAATAGCCTGTTTCGGTGACGTCATTATTATGATTTTCATTCGAAAAACTAGGGACATGTTTAAACTCTGTTTAGGATGGATAACGTTAACATCTCGCATAATCGTAGATGCAACAAATGCATCAATACGCGGTCTAACGATGACAATAGCCTGTTTCGGTGACGTCATTATTATGATTTTCATTCGAAAAACTAGGGACATGTTTAAACTCTGTTTAGGATGGATAACGTTAACATCTCGCATAATCGTAGATGCAACAAATGCATCAAATACGCGGTCTAACGATGACAATAGCCTGTTTCGGTGACGTCATTATTATGATTTTCATTCGAAAAACTAGGGACATGTTTAAACTCTGTTTAGAATGGATAACGTTAACATCTCGCATAATCGTAGATGCAACAAATGCATGAAATACGCGGTCTAACGATGACAATCGCCTGTTTCGGTGACGCGTCACGGATGCAGAGATCCATATCACGTCAGACATACCGACGTAACTTTTATAACCGTTTCTACGGAAATTGGAGTAAATTACAAGCCAGCTTGCCCACCGTTTTCGCCGCGATGCACGGCGCCACGATCATGATCGAAAATTAGAAATTTCGTTTCGGACCTCTCAACATCTGCATTCAAATCATCCACATAACAAACAGCAAAGATTAGTAGTAACGCTTTGACGAACTATTCTATGGAAATTAAAGCGAAGAGGAGGATTTATAATAGATAACAACAGTAACTATACCATGGGAGACGCTCTAGATAACTCTATGGGATTTTAAAAAAATTTTTTTTTTCCTTATTTTACGTCGCTTTTGGAACTCCTATTCAGGGTTATTTCGCGACGGGACCTACAGTTTTTATAAGGTGGGTTCCGAACCACCTTGGGCAGACCACAGTTTCAAATAAAGAGTGGAAGCCCCTCTTAGCCATGAGTACCAATACCCCCCTCGCAAGAGCAGTCGTCCCCGCGAACCGCGAACTCGCGAAGCGAGTGAGCAACAACAACCCTACTCGCGAGCGAGCAACAATATCCCAAAAATTTTTTTTTTCCTTATTTTACGTCGCTTTTGGAACTCCTATTCAGGGTTATTTCGCGACGGGACCTACAGTTTTTATAAGGTGGGTTCCGAACCACCTTGGGCAGACCACAGTTTCAAATAGCACATGGAATTTCCAGAGGTGCCGGCGTCGGGGATCGAACTCTATCGGATTCATAGCTAGATCCCTATAAATTTTCTTAACCCTTTGTCGATCCTATTTCTCCAGATCAGCGTGGATCCTCTATAGGATCCAGCCCAGACGTGAACCGATTGAAAGAGCTGTAAAATTCGAATTTCGGTGGAAGTGTGGGTCAAAATGGACCGAGCCCCACCGATTCTTTGGGCCCTTGTTTTCACAGGATTTATTTGGCTGTCTCGACGCGTCGCGCGTCGGGAGCGAGAATATCGGCGCGTGTATCCGGAGGAACGGCGAAAGAGACAGACAGATGGTCTCAACAGCGCCTTTAAGTGTCGGAAGAACCGATGACTGGCAACTGGCAAGGGGCCCTGAACCTCGTGTAAAAGGTATGTACTGGTCCAGAGCGCCCTTGCCTTCGCTCCGTCAGTTTTTTCACCGTCTGCTCCCGGACTGCCGCTTTTAAAACGATCGTCACGGGCACCGCGCTTTTACGCGATTCTTTCTCGGGCAGGTGTGCACACTTGTCTTATACTCGTCGCTGGTATATATCTTGGATCTTATTACCGCGGCCAATAGCGACCGCATTCTGCTCGAGACAATACGCCTGTCGATGAAAATCGAAATTCTGGTATCAAAGTATGATCACCGTGTATTCTTTTCAGGGACAAATATGCACGGTAAAAATGAAGTAGAAATATCATGTATCTCGATTCGTGTGGATGTTCCATTCTATTTAAGTAAAATCATTTTGCGAATAATGAGAACACGAACAGAGCAGTATTACACAGTCATCGCGATGACAAAGAGATGTAAATGCGATTGGATCGGAATGATCCAAAGAACGCAGGATTAATTCGCGGAAAATGCGTGTATCTGAAATGTACATCTACATAAATTCTATCGGGAATAAAATGTACGCGTGTTGACATGCCGGTTTCGAAGTAACACGTACGTGTAATTTAATATTATTTGCACAAATGCACCGTCGGCCGAAATGTAACGTATCCGGTGATTAACGAATCCGATTTTAATAAAATACGAGCGGACCGTAAACTTCGAATGCTCTACGCAAACTAATTAGGGTAACTGCACCAATGAATGAACATTTAAGAAATTGTTCAGGAAGATATTTTATTTTAAAAAAAATATGTGAATTAAAGGAATCTCATATATGCCAAATGGCTCCATATACTTCATTTGTCAAAAATAAAGGAACACAAATAAAATGAAATTATTATTATTTTTCTTTATTAAACGTTAAATAAAAAATATAAAAAATACCAGATAATGAACACTACATTCTTAGTCTTAGGCTTAAAATTTGTTGAAATATACAAAAGCGTTCATTTACTGGTGCCCGTTTATTCGCTGGTGCAGTTACCCTACAATTCTTTTTTTTATTAAATACGATCGAGCATCTGATAATTGTACTTTGTAAAAATTGTTCGGAGACATCGAAAGTTTTGTTCGTTTACCGTCAAATGCTCAAATAAATTAGCAAATGTTCAACGTTTACGATCGATAATCGGGATTATTTCGAATTAGCAAACTTCATATCGATCTTTACGGAGTGAAAAGAAAGCTGCCGATGACAAAAGTAAAGCGTAAATCGAGTGAAGCGGCAGTTTTCAATTATATTGTCACTTTCTCCGCTGCTCGCTCCACCATTTTATTGTGACAACAAAATTCTACCCGCTATGGCAAGGGTTCACAGTGCAGTAAAATCTCGGATTGAATACTCTCGTTATTTTTGTTTCATTCGAAATTATTTCGCAACTGACATGAAAATTAATATCGCGCACAAGTACGTGCACCGCGATATTTATTTGAAAAAATCAAATCGATACAATTTTTATTGTATCGCCTTTTAATTCAGACGCATTGTTACATTAGGATGAGATTTCAATGAGTCACTTGCGCATACAAAATAATAACAAATTTCGGCGCAACCACCGCTTTCGAAAATTGATCTATAAGAATTTGTATTAAAACGATCGCAAACGCAAAACTTTTATTAAATAGATTATTCGAATTCGAATTCAGAAGCACGTCCGCGACGACGTTAATTTTCCCAACGAGTATTACTATTCTTCGAGAAACAGTGTTTGTTATGTAACCAGCGAATATTCATAAGACAATTATCACGTGAGAGACTGGGTGAATAAAAATACAAACTCACCTTACGAACAGTTGTTCCTGGTTATTTACTCGCCAGGATACCACCGTAGCACCTAGAAAAAAAAACAAAAGAAGTTTCATCAGTACCTGAAATCCGGCTCGTTTATCGCTCGAACTTCTGAGCGTGACAGTGAGCTTTTTTTTTATTGAGCATTAATTCACATCCGATATGTAACTACCGCCGGCGCGCACGCTTGTCACGTAACTGTCATTCATAGATGAAAATTTGAAAAAAATCTGAGGCCTGTTTACAACGAAAATATCGCGGTGATTTCTCAAGAAGACTATTCGAACGAAACGCGTGTAAAACACTTTCCAGTAGAATATCGTGGAAACAACACATCTTATGTACGTAAAATTCGAAGCTCGACGATCTATGTGTGTGTAAACTCGTAAATGCACGTAGAACTGCACAAAAACTAGAGGTTAGGGTCCGGAGTAAAGGCGCGCACACACTTCGGTATTCCCGGGATAAATTCGTGAAAACGCGAACCAGATCTGGGAGCGGCACGTTGTCGTTGACGCGGTTAGAACGTGCAAAATCGAGTCTCGACGTTAATCTACCACTGTGATCAGTTTGACAGAATTTTTTAACGGCAACCGATGATGTGGAATTGTACCCTGTCGGGATAAAAACGATTCGCGCAAAAAAAAAAACAAACGCGGCTGCGTCGCCGCGCAACGTTTCGAGCGAACGCTGAGAAAGTTTAACAGTGAACTCGCAGATCTGTTCGTGTCAGGTTCGGGTAATCTGTTCGCGCGCACACACCGTGTAAATTAATCGTGCAGGTGGTATTGTTGCCCCTGTCGAGCACGACAACGCTAGTAGCCGCTGCCATGTTTGAATCGTGAATGCGCCGCCGGCTCCACGACCGACGCAGCCAACCTTTGTTCAATGCCCCGGCTTCATCCCCACCAGAGACCACTTTCACACTTTTTCTGCATCCTGCTCGTTAACGAGCGTCATCTATCTATAGTTCTCGAAACAGTGGGACGTGTACCCGGCGTCGATAAGGTCGGTCCAACCCTTCCGCGATACCCTTTGCAGTCGGAGCTGTTTTAACTCGAAAATTGCACATTTTTTCCGACCTAGAATAATTAATTTCTTTCTTTGTATGAATACCGAATTGATATAATAGCTCATTCAATATTTAAATGTTTAGTAATTGATTAGACATATTTAAGAACGGCACTGCAATTTTTAGTGTTAAGGGTTGAGAATAATTTATTGATTTGGCTCATCTAATTTTTATTCAATTATTTGATCTTTTAACTAATTTTATACTCGATGGACGACATTCAAAATGAGCGATTATACTTATGAGTTAACCCTTTGCGGTCTAATCGGTTCATCTCTAGGGGTGCGCGAGTACCAGAACCACCGCGGTGCACCGATCGAGTCGCGGGAGTCCGAAAGTTTATAATAGTTCCTGTATTCACAATTTCAGGTGACCAAAATTATAGTCGGGTTGATCGGCATCCCGGAAGTTTGCAATATTCGGGTACCCAAATACATTCTGATTGTTAGATCCTGAAAAACCGTCATACTCATGTGATCACAAATTTTTGGAATCCCCAAACTTGACCCCACCCGCAAACTTTTAGGATCCCGTCCCGATCTGACTCGATTATAATTCCGCGTATCCGGATTTTATTTTTTGGGAACCCGACCAGATCCTGTGCAAACTTTCCCAACCCTATTTTGACTATTGCAACAATGGTCCCCCATTGTAATACAATTTCGATCACGTTCATCACTAATGTCACAATTACACGGTACATAAAAATTAACGGTGCACGAACAATTGCCGATCTTCAAACGCTTACAGCGTAATTGCACGATAGAAAGTCGTGGAACATTCTGTCTGGGCTTATTTTCAGGCCTGAAGCTTCTACTTTAGCCTGCTACAAGTTATTGTTTTTAATTTATGTAGCGGATGAGAAAGTAAACATACTTTTTAATTTTTTCCGAAACTTTTTGTTCTATTCCTATAACTCGTCTGCGGTACCTCTAGTTCCGATCGATACAACAGGATGCTACATGGAATTGGTAATGAGCCTGCCCCAGGAGTATGTGACACAACATACATCAGAACTCTCTTGACTCTCTGCAATACTCTGCATACATTCACTCTGATATGTACATCGCTCTCTGATCGCGTTTTCTTTTACGCCTAGTCTATGGTTTTGAAAGATTCTATCTATCTATTCTTCTTTGGACGAAACCAGTTGTAAACCATAAAAGGACAAACTAAGCTTTACTTCTATATCTTTGCAAGCCATGTTTCGTAAGACTTTCTAAAAGAAGAAATACATTTCTTTCTCTCAAGCGGATGCTCCTCAATTATTTTATAAAAATACAGATACAATATATAAATGTATATTGTACGGGTTTGTTGCATTCCGTGTGCTCACATAACACAACTGCTCTATGATGGTAGGATAGCAAGACAACCCGTTCTAATGCTAACGTACCCCACGGACGTCTGTGCTGCCAAACGTCGTCGTACCTGCTATCCTGTGGGCAATAAAAAGTACATTGATTTTCCGTTTAGCTAAAAGGAAAGATCAATGTTGAGATTAAGATAGATCGGGGTTTCCCAAACTATGTTCCGCGGAACACCAGCTGATCCTGAATAGGTGTTCCGCGAAAAATGAATATATAACAAATGTATTTATGTATATTTTGTAACTCGTAGGAATTACCGACCTAAATAATAAGCAGAGAGGATATGAGAGTGCTCACGCCCGGGTCTGAGTTGCCACCACTTTTTGGCACGCTCACGCTTAGCACGGAACAGCTCCTACACCGAGGATAGAGCCCACTTTTACCACGAAACAGAGACCACACCATGCAGCAGCATGTCTTAGAATGAGACAGAACCAGGCTAAGCATCCGCTTTACCGTCGGTCTAGGATCTGATCCAGGCTAAGAGTGGGAGGGGGGAACCAGGGGAAACCGCTCTACCGTCGGTCTAGGATCTGATCCAGGCTAGGATTCGGAGCAATTCGGAGGCATCGAAAACCCGGGCGTGAGCACTCTCGTATCCTCTCTGTAATAAGCTAAGTGTTCCGTTAAAATTTCCAGGTTTGCGAAGTGTTCCATTGCAGAAAAAGTTTGGGAAACCCTGAGTTAGATATCTAATGTTAGTAGGCATAAGCTTTTCCAAACATCTGGTAACCCCTTGCCGCATGAGTCTGACACGATATGCTATGATAATTTATTGGTAACATATTTGTAATATCTCCGTAATGGATATCCTTCTTTTAGAGCTATCAATCTCGTAAAATTAACATAAATACTTCGAAAACAAATGTTAATAAACACCACATTATAAATTAAAGCAAATAGACGTGTAATTATCAGATATTGCCGCGAACCACCGACGAGATATGGATATCGGTGCGCGAACTAAGCGTATTAAATCCAGTCGATTCAAACTTCCCGCGCACCGGTACAATTTAAAGGGACAGTCGAACGTCCGACACGACAGGTACCGCCCGGAGTCTCCCCTCTCATTGCATCCCTACTCTTTGCCCCAGGTGTCCGGTAGCGGCAACGTTGCGTTCGACGGGGTTTCGTAAACGTGGCATCGTCGGAGGATCGAGCCAGTGGATGGGACCGGTTGACAGAGTTCAGAGTTCCTTTACGGTGATGTCTCGTCGTTCATTTTACTGTGCTGTCGTGCGTAGTGTCAGCCCGTCGGAAAATTCGCAAGAGGTTCACGCGTCTCTGACAATCCCATCGTTCACGGGGAAAGCAACGGCGACGTAAATTCCGCGTGTAATCAGCGGGCAGTGTGTGGTGCTGTGGAGCAGGAGACGATGAGGGCCGGAGGGATAATTCGGGTGGCGACTTGAGGGCAGAAATGTTGAAGTTTGGCAGCAAGAACGACGTTACGGTGGTGCATCGCGCCACTATTCGACTCTTGGACGACGCCGAAATTATCCACTGTGACTTTCAGGTGAGAGAGACACGCTCAGTGACCAGTCGCCGCACGCGACCAACCTATTGATAACGCTTGGTACACGCGCTACTTCTACCCCTTTTTTCTCCTAAGCCCACGACCGGTAACGATCGCACGGCGAAACAACCCGATGGTTCACCAGCTCTGAACTTGAAAAAACACGACTTTACGAACGAAATTTTTCCACTAAACCGATCGG
>KB640417.1:8702-19016 GCA_000346575.1 Lasioglossum albipes | reverse complement strand
AACATTTTCCTTTGTAAAAATGTTATCCGCGGCTTTGTTTAGGAGTTATTAACGAAAAACACGGACCAATCAGAGCGCGATCTAGACGCGAGTTAACACAGTCGGCTCGTCGCGCCAACTGTCTATTGGCCGCCTATGCCAACTCGCGCCTAGATCGCGCTCTGATTGGTCCGTGTTTTTCGTTAATAACTCCTAAACAAAGCCGCGGATAACATTTTTACAAAGGAAAATGTTGCTTCAAATGATCTCGGGAACCTCCTTTTTTCGGCTATTGAAGGAATTTTGGGACACTCTGTAGTGACTCGCCAGAAACTCCGGGAGCTTGGTTGGGAAGTTTTAATGCATCCACCTTATAGTCCGGACCTGGCACCAAGCGATTTTATCATCTTTTTTTATCCTTACAAAACCTCCTCAGTGATAAGAAATTGGCATCAAGAGATGATTGTGAAAATCGCTTAGTTGAGTTTTTCGCCAATAGGGACCAGGGCTTCTATGAGAGAGGCATTATGAAATTACCTTTAAAATGGCAACAAATTGTCGAACAGAACGGCGCATATTTGACCCAAATCGGACAATCCGAACCAAGTTAAATAAAGTCTTGAAATAAAGGTAAAAATAATGGATTACTTTTTCCCTCAACCTAATATTTTATCTGTACCAACGTGGTCGACTTTTAATCAATTTGCTGTTACTGTCGTTGCAGAATCGAAACGGTTTTAACCATTTTCAAAATAAACTCGTTGTTGTGTATTCTTTCTACGAGTGATGAGAATCACTGCAGGATGCAACGCGTTTATGCTTACAGTAAGTAGATTATGCGAGTTTTGCCCAGACGCATCAGCGAAACAGTAGTCGAGCCAGAGTCGTCAGATTAAGTAAGACTTGTGTCCCCACTCCACGGTACTGGCAAGGAGGGTGTACCTTCTTCCCCTTAATTCCTGTTTTCTCCCCTCATCTGACGACTCTGAGTCGAACATGAAATTCTCGAAAACGAAGCTTTCTATTCGAGCTTCTACTCGATTACCCCTCATCCGTCCCTCATTTCACGAACTGAATCTGTCCCTCGGTGTCAAATTGACACAGTGATACAAAAAATCGATAAAATAACAAGTCAATCAGTTAGTTTTCGATGATTTTTTCCTTGAAATTGATGAGTTAACACATACAATTTAGGGTTTTGCAGTTATGTTTCGCATTAAAAAAATAAAAGTCATCAAGTTTCGAACGAATTTACCTAAAACAAATAACAGAACAGTGTCACTTATTTCGGGAATACTGTGTCAAATTGACACGAGGGACGGATGAGGGTTAAACCCATTATCAAACTGATTCTTCGGCTTCAAGGGGTTAAACACTAAGTGAAAACTCTACGAAATCACGTAGTGATCGTTACTATCTATAACTAATGTTCACTTCTTAAATGTTGTACCGTTGATATTACGATATCAGTACAAATGTGTGTAAGTAAGAAACAATTACGAAATTATTACATTTGTAGTGACAATGTTTCAGTGGTGTGTATTATAGTACACTTAAGTAGTACTCGTGTAATACTGATCGTTGAGAATTTTCGTGGAAACAGTTTGCTGTTAACTTTTACCATTTCCCTTGGATATTCTCTTCTGTTGCTGTCAAGTTGTTGCGCGTCATCCAGGCCAATCTTGTTACATACTTGAAAATTGGACACGTCGTTACAGTTTTGTGAAAAATATTCGTTTCTGTTTATGGAAATATTTATTCGGTTTAATAACTACACGTGCAGCAACCTGATCGGACGACGATCAGCAAGATCGATCGGAATTTTTGTCCGTTAGCTAGGGATGGGATCAAGTTCAATATGTGCTCACGAATCCGAGTCAAGTTCAATAACCAAGTTTCATTTCATGGGTTTCGATTACTACTTGAAAGCAATAAAAGTTTCAATGATTATACTTGAAAAGTATTCATTGTATACGAATAGTTATCGAACCTCGGAATGAGTATTAACGAGTTTCGAGAAAAGATACTTATAAGTACTTCGATGTTGAAAGTAATCGAAACTTTCACAAGTAGCACTCGAATCTTGGAAATCAGAACTGCATATGTAGTAGGTTTTAAGCACTTTCTTGATTAAATTCGTAACTATTTGAGAATAATATTTCATTTACAATACTTGGTTTTATCCTATTTCTTTTTTTACCCATGATATTTCCTGCTTTTGAGGAAACTATTTCTGAAGGTACAGTAGTGGCCATTATACAAAGATAGTCACGTGTAATTTTTGATAAAATGGGGTACTTGATTGAATTTTCACGCCAAATAATAACGGATCTTCTTTGCGTTCTAAATATTGTGATTTTAGATAATTTTGTATAAGCTTGCAACAGAGTTGGGCATTAATCGATTAAAATTTTAATCATGATTGATTGATTAATGTGTACGATTAAAAAAGAATCGTCGAAAAATCGACGATTGATTCAATCGATTGATGAAGTTAATTGTCAATCGTTGATTAAAAAAAGAAATCATCGAGAAAAAACATAAAAGCACGTAAAAAGAGATTATATTATATATAGTGTTGGGCAAATTTTACTTTAAATAATAAATAATTAAATAATAAATAGTCGTGTGATTTTTAATTGCAAATAATAACTAAATTTTTTATTTAAATAAACGTAATTTATATAATTCTAAAAGTGATTCGTGTTATTTCTTATTTGCAAATAAAAGATTATTTATGTTTTCGATTGAGGTGGAAATCAAGTAAATAGTTCTTGGTCTTCTCTTATTTCTTGTATTTTGTATATAATGTACAATGAACACTTGCGCGTTTTTTGTCTGCTATAGCAACCTTTTCAGTGGTCGGGCCCGTCCGGAGGGCCTAGCTGTCTATAAAAAATACAATTTAATTTATTACTTCCCAAAACAAATAATAATTTAAATTGTATTTGTAAATAACAATTAACTTTATTACTTTAAATAATTCATTTAGACTTGCTCAAACAAATAAATAATTATTTTTGCTTTTTATTTGAATATCCAAATAACAAATAAGTTGCTATTTATATTTTTATTTAGATAATTATTTATTTAAATAAATTTATTTATTTCCCAACACTGATTATACATAGACCGAATGACAATACACATAAATTCAGTTTACATTTCTTTCAGTATTCATACAGTTTTGATTCCGTAATTCATTTCGAAATTTCAGCAGTTAATCATTAATCAATTATCCGATTGACGATTAATAATCGTTAATCGCAACTAACGACTAAAGTAGAAATTTAATCGTTAACCGCAATTAACGGTTAATAAGTATTTAATCGTTAACCGCAATTAACGGTTAATAAGTATTTAATCGTTAACCGCAATTAAGTAACGACGTGCATAAAAATTTCGAAAGTTTCGAAACTGTTCGACCAAGATTCGAGTATACTTGCAAGTATTATTTACGTTTATCACAGTACTTGTAAAGGGTTCGAAACTGTCTGGCAAAGGTTCGTGTATACTTGAGAGCACTATTTTCTTTTTCGAAGTACCTATACAGGGTGTCCCAAAATTCCATCAATACTGTCTATTGGCCGCCTATGCCAACTCGCGCCTAGATCGCGCTCTGATTGGTCCGTGTTTTTCGTTAATAACTCCTAAACAAAGCCGCGGATAACATTTTTGCAAAGGAAAATGTTGCTTCAAATGATCTCAGAAACCTCCCATTTCCGGCTGTTGAAGGAATTTTGGGACACCCTGTAGAGAGTTCGAATTCCATCAATCAAGGATCGAACCTGTTCGCGAGGTACTTGATCCCATCCCTACCGTTAACTAAACAATTTTCCTAAAGCCCCGTGTGTTGTTTCAGTGTCGGCTTGAATCGATTCGTTTCGAAAGATACGTTTACAGCGGAGTGATTAGTGTCCGAGTGCTAGCGATTATTCGGAGACGATTTTTAATGTGTTGACACAGTTTACATGTAGTTCGTAGTCCATTGAATCCAGCGTACGATAGTGTAGAGGTTTCTTAGTGCAACGTTTTTTCCCCGCAATTTTCAGAAAAAGCACACTGTTGGGTTTAAGTGTCCCACGGGGCCTAACTGTCGCCACATATGGAGATGCGCCATCGAGCAAATGTTATTTTTCACGTATGTATTCTTTTATTCAGCTGAATCGCTTTCAATGTCTACGCACGGACGATCGCAGCTTCGAGCACTCTATTCCCCGGCGCGGCGTTTAGTATGCGGACGAAATTTATGGTACTCGGCAGTAGCGCGTAATACACCACCCTCTAGAACCCTGTATGCTTTTTGAATCATGGAAGTAACAATTGTGTCTTAATACTATCCAATCCCCTAAGCGATTTTACCACATCCTCGATGCAACTTCAGTCATTATCCTCTGCACACCTAGCATACTAGAAATCTTCTGCTTCGGAATTAAGCTACGGACGGCGGCGCGGCGCGGCGGCTGGGTCCATCTCGACCCGACCTCCTTCATCCAACTTCTCATCTTTTGTCGAACTCGATTTGTTTGTTGTACAGGGTGTATAAAAAGTAATGGTCATCCGTCCTAGGGGTTGAATCTACACCTCTGGATCGGTGGACATTTGTAAGAGAAACTTGCCGCAAAATTGTTTATAACAAAGAAAATTGTTGTTAATGTTTTTTTTTACATCAACGCCTTCTGCTCATCGAGAAGAGAAAAAGTTTGAAAGGAGCCATATGTCGCAAACAAATAGTTATTGAGATATAGGCTGTTAAAGTTTTTCAAAATTTGATTGTGTGGAATTATACGTATAGACAAAAGCCTACTACACAGTCCACACGTCCGTGTCGATGAGACAGAACATGATCGTGTGCGTGCCTCAAGGCAAATGACATTTAAAGCGACGAATGTCCCTTTAAATTTTGTTTGCCTCGAGGCTCGAGGCACGCACACGATCATGTGTTCTGTCTCATCGACACGGACGTGTGGACTGTGTAGTAGGCTTTTGTCTATACGTATAATTCCACACAATCAAATTTTGAAAAACTTTAACAGCTTATATCTCAATAACTATTTGTTTGCGACATATGGCTCCTTTCAAACTTTTTCTCTTCTCGATGAGCAGAAGGCGTTGATGTAAAAAAAAACTTTAACAACAATTTTCTTTGTTATAAACAATTTTGCGGCAAGTTTCTCTTACAAATGTCCACCGATCCAGAGGTGTAGATTCACCCCTAGGACGGATGACCGTTACTTTTTATACACCCTGTACAGGCTGGTTCACCTAAATATCTCCTATCTAATCAGGTTCCTAATGTCCATACAGTTTCTACTAATCGTGAGATTTTTCAAAATGTCCGCCCACCGAAGATTAATCGAGAATCACATCGATATGTCTCTTGTACTTGTAACGGAACGCTTTTCTCGCACCGATTCTCATGGATTTTGAGAAAACAGGATACATTTAGCTAAACCAGGGATGAGCAACCCGCGGCCCGCCACACTTTCTCGTGCGGCCCTTCAAAGGTTTCACATTTTGACTTTTAAAAATTCCTACAGTGTCCCGCTGGTCTACAAAAGACACATACAGGGTGGGGTCACCTCATTTTGCCACCTCAAATATCTTTGTTGTTTTCAAAGATACGTCAAATGTCTGAAGGACAATGTTGAATGGTAAAATGGGGCTCATACGATACCAAAAAAATTTTTGTTTTTATGTAATTTTTTTTAGAGATATGAAGGTCACCTTCATTTTTTTAAATGGAATCAGGTATTTTTTAATACATCAATCGATGCAGCTGGACAGTCGTTATAAAAAAGTACTGACCTATGTATGTCGAAAAGTTAGAAGTTCAGGAGATATTTCAATTTAAATAACTCTAAAACACCATAACTCTCGTACTAATTAAGACGTTACACAAGTAAGTAAACGCTAACGTCTTAGTACCATAGTAATGGTGTTTTAGAGTTATTTAAATTGAAATATCTCCTGAACTACTAACTTTTCGACATACATAGGTTAGTACTTTTTTATAACGACTGTCCAGCTGCATCGATTGTAAAAAATACCTCATTCCATTTAAAAAAATGAAGGTGACCTTCATATCTCTAAAAAAAATTACATAAAAACAAACATTTTTTGGTATCGTATGAGCCCCATTTTACCATTCAATTTTGTCACTTTATAAAAACTGTAGGTCCCGTCGCGAAATAACCCTGAATAGGAGTTCCAAAAGCGACGTAAAATAAGGAAAAAAAAAACTTTGTCCTTCAGACATTTGTCGTATCTTTGAAAACAACAAAGATATTTGAGGTGGCAAAATGAGGTGACCCACCCTGTATATCTTTCGCCATTTTTTTATAGTATTTCTATTAATGAGTGTTTTATTTCTGTAATTTTTTATACTAGGTTTATTGTGTTAATAAAGAGATAATTTGATTTCGTCATTCAGTGTTTGTATTATCATAAGTTTCTTACATGCGATCCGCACATTTTTAAATTTGTGGCTTGCCCGTTGCAAAAAAAGGTTGCTCATCCCTGAGCTAAACCGTGGATGTTCATGCAACATTTGTTTTTAAAAGGTCAGACACGTTTTTCGATGCGATTGAAATGTGAATGAAATGAGAATTTATCTTTCTCCGTTTACATTTGGCAGAATTGCATAAAATCTGCAGTCTATTTGCAACAAAAATAGGGAATAACCTTTTGTTCGACACGATTCGATTAAAAAAGCAGCGAGATTTCTATTTAATTGCGGGACGAGCTAACGTTTGAACAACAGTGTTCGGTTAACGAGCTTAACACAACATTATACGTATTAATATAAATATAATTTTCTAGAAATTCGAAACAAAGGAATATTGAATTCCTCTATTCGCTGACTTTGTTGTTAATGTTACCTGCTCTTTTTGGTTCAATTATCTTCGAGATAGATTAAAAACGTCCTAGATGTTCACATTACTGTGAATTATTCAAACATTTATAAGTTTTACTTAACGTGTCGAGTTACAGAGGGGTGTGAAATGCATATTATTCGTTTATTTCTGAAGGGAATACGATCTTTTTCTTCTCACTTAAATAAAATTATAATTCACGGAATGAACACGTAATAATACCGTCGCGGGGATGTCTGGCGGATGGAAAAGCTTAATTAAAATTTCTCTTTCTCTGGCTGTTCCTTGATAATGAATTTCACGCATTTTTCAGACCACGAAGCTGAGATTATAATCTCTAGAATTTATAAAATTAATTAAACGCGCTTTGTTACTCAAAAGTTCGCTGAAGTTTTCGCTTAAATTACATAAACAGTAAGGATTACTAAAAATATGGTATTTATAAGGAGAAACTGTTCACAGTTGTAGGTTACGGTGATCATTGCATCGTAATACTTCTTACAAGCGACAGCACATGCGACTATAAAACTAACATTCGCCATATTTATCATCCATGCCTCGCGCGACCTTAGCCTGAAGCATTGCCGCGAAAAAAAATATTAGGGGTGTGCGGGTACCTGAAATTTTGGGTTCGGGCGAGGTCGGAAAATTTGCTCGGGGTTGGGACGTAATCCCGAAAGTTTTTAAAGTTCGGGATTAAACTTCACACGAGGGAACCAAAAATGTTTAACTTTTTTTTACGCAGTCCTGTAGATTTCGACGAGAAAATGCCGAAAATCCAAGTTCTAATCTTACAAGGAGAACCCCCGCTCTGTCCCTCACGGATTTAGTTCAGACTTTACAGAGTTATAGATCTCGTTCCTCTGATTACGAAAATACCCCATTATAGGCGCAGACGCTCAATAGTTTTCGAGATATTTGCAATTGAAGTTTCATTTTAACAGATTTTTAAAAAACAAAAAATATTTGTTACGCTGGGAGAATTATATCAAGAACGGGGGTACAATTTATGACAAGTACAATGCCATTAATCAGTGGACATATGATAGATTCAAAGAGGCTCGTGCAAACTTTCAACAAGTAACCACACGGGATTTGCAACAGTGGGCTCTAGCAGCAGCCAGTCAATACTGCTGTTACGCCACACCACTGCTTGGTAGAAATCTGAACTAAACTGATATTTTACAGTTATGAAACTTTAATTGCAAATATTAGGTGAAGTAAAACGCTCAGTACTTTTTACTTCACCTAATATCTCGAAAACTATTGAGTGTCTGCGCCTATAATGAGGTATTTTCGTAATCAGGGGAACGAGCTCTATAACTCTGTAAAGTCTGAATTAAATCCGTGAGGGACAGAGCGGGGGTTCTCCTTGTTAGTAATCCACTGGTTCAGCTTTCGCTAAAAAGAAAATCTGACTCTTTTCTGTTACACTCGAACTTTCTAAACTGTTCGAATTTCGACCCGACCGTACCCCCGATCCGAGGCTCGGGTACTCGCACACCTCTGCAAAATATGTTAGATTGATACTGTTATTACGGAAACGTGTAGCACAATTGCACATTTGATATATCACAGTTGGCCACGAGGCGGCTGAATTATCCGTACGAATATCTCTTTATTCTTAGATTGCCAAGTGCAGCGGACGCGCCCGTCGTAAGCGGAGGATCCATATTCTCCTGGGGCACGAAGTTCAAATACACAGGGCGAACGGAGAGAGAAGTGTTGGAAGAGATGAGTCCACGTCGGAAAGAAGATTCACCGACGGAACGATGCCAAACTTCCCGTGTCAGAAGAAAAGCCAGCAGCGTACCAGTCACGCCGAGTACTCCTAGTCAAGACCCCGTCGAAATAAGTCAGTATACGCGAACGTATTCCTCTGCCAACAAACTCGAACAAATCTTTTTACACGACGAATTTCTTTCCCCTTTCAAGAAACGCCTCCCTAGCATTATTCTTATAGAGAAAACAAATGAAAGCAATCAGAGTTGGGCATTAATCGATTAAAATTTTAATCATGATTGATTGATTAATGTGTTCGATTAGAAAACGAAATCGTCGAAAAATCGGCGATTGATTCAATCGATTGATGAAGTTAATCGTTAATCGTTGATTAAACGAAGAAATCGTCGAAAAATCGGCGATTGATTGAATCGATTGATTTAATCGTCAATCGTTGATTAAAAAAAGAAATCATCGAAAAATCGGAGACTGTTAATCAATTGTTAAAGTTAATCGCCGCCACACGGTCTAGCCATATATTGTAATAAGGAGGGAGAGAGAGACATAGAGAGGGAGCAGAGAACGGATGGAGAATTGACAGCAATAATAATATATTTCAACAAAAACATGTTTATTTTCAATAGTTTTTTTTTAGGAAATCTCTTATGAGATTTATTACAACATATAGTACATTGCAGTAACTTTGTTTAATGTTAAATGCTACGATGGTCGTAGCTTTCCAGGAGTAATAACTTCAAACATAAAAGCACGTAAACAGAGTTTGTATTACAGACCAAATGACAATACACCTAAACTCAGTTTACATTTTTTTCAGTACTCATACAGTTTTGATTACGTATTTCATTTCGAAATTTCAGCAGTTAATCATTAATCAATTATCCGATTGACGATTAATAATCGCGTTAATCGCAATTAACGATTAATAAGTATTTAATCGTTAACCGCAATTAACGAGTAAACTAGGAGATTAATTGTTAATTGCGATTAACGATTGAAGTAAAAATTTAGTCGTCAATCGTTGATTAATTTTTTGCCCAACTCTGAAATCAATGTAGAACTTTGCATATGCTTTCGTTAAACAGTCTTCTCTCGCATAGTGCGACTTTCGTCTCTACGGATAGTGTTACTTTTTTAAAATAAGTTAATATGGTCAAAATTGTGCCGTGTTTAGACTCATTTTAATTAGAAAAATCTTTCAAATATGTTGGTAAAAGTTCCGTAAAAAAGAATGAAAAATAGAAAACTTTGTTAGCTAGAAAAAAATAAAGAATAAAGAACGCAGTAGTGGGGAAGACTGTACCACAGGGTGCACCCCTTCAGGGGAAATTTACCTTGTCAAAAAGCTTTGTAAGTGAATCCAGTCTTGTGGATTTTATAGGACAAACTCCCAGCCACTTTCAACGATGCGTTTCATGTTAAATACGAAACGGAAAGCTTAGATTCGTTATGTTTCCACTGCAGGATATTCGAGTCTGCCTCGAAGCGGCCATAGCACAGGCTTAGACGATGCTGGAATGGCAGAAGGCGGTTCCGGAATTCCGTTTAGCACGCCTTACTGTCCAGACAACACTTTGCCACTTCTGGAAACTGTTTCGGAGGACCAAGAGATTCATGCCAGGAGAAACAATGGTTAGTTCCTTGAACGTATAGTCGTCTTGTTTTTCTTCCACTCTTTATCTCTTTCTTTCGATTCGAGACGCATGGCTTTTAACAGTAC
>KB640415.1:248391-265175 GCA_000346575.1 Lasioglossum albipes | reverse complement strand
TTGTTTAGAAGTTATTAACGAAAAACACGGATCAATCAGAGCGCGACCTAG
Organism: Lasioglossum albipes; assembly: GCA_000346575.1. Taxonomy (NCBI): domain Eukaryota; kingdom Metazoa; phylum Arthropoda; class Insecta; order Hymenoptera; family Halictidae; genus Lasioglossum; species Lasioglossum albipes. Next base: position 265,124 of record KB640415.1, on the reverse strand, counting down.
ACGCGAGTTGGCACAGTCGCCCCGGCGCGCCAACTGTCATTGGCCGACTGTGTCAACTCGCGTCTAGGTCGCGCTCTGATTGGTCCGTGTTTTTCGTTAATAACTCCTAAACAAAGCCGCGGATAACATTTCTGCAAAGGAAAATGTTGTTTCAAATGGTCTCAGGAACCTTCCATTTTCGGCTGTTGAAGGAATTTTGGGACACCCTGTAGAATACACAGCACCAACATTTCATTAAATTCAATGTAATAAAGCAGAACTCGAAACTACACGAATTAAAAACGGTCTGTAAGAATTAAAGCATGCAAAAAGGCTTTGCGACGAACCCAACGGGGATTAAAGGTACAGAAAACTGTGCAAACATGCTCAAACTCATTCAGTCCACAGAGGATCAACGATACAGAAAGAAATGCGAGAAACCACGCGAGTGTTTGTCGGACCGCGTCGCAAAAATCCGGGAAGGTATGAAAAGAGCGTGAAAAAGAAATCCGAGAGCTTACCGACGTAAACAGCCGGGCTAATTAACGAAGCGAAAACGGCTGTGCCAAGGGGCACACGTCAGTCGTGTCTCCTGTCCCCTGTAACAAGCTGTCCACGCAGCTTCAATGAACTGCGATCAGGCGGCCGCCGCGCCGAATCGTCATTAAACCGCAACTTCGACTCCACGTCACTCCCGGCTATCGAGGATCAAACGAACAGCACCCAAAGTACAGAGAACCGATAATTACGTGGGCATACGAAATAAGGGTGGTCGTGTTACACACTAAAACTTTCAAATTGGCTCAACATAGACGGACCACAGCTGGAGAAACGCAAGTTACGCGTGCCTGTACGGGGCGTCGTAAAATATTCGACCATTTCGGAGAAAAAGGAAATGATTCAATAAAATATCTTTCGGTATATTAGAAAAAGAATGACCAAGGACACTCTTGATACACCAAAACTTTTTTAATATTGGAATATACGACTTGAAATTTGTGGAGAAGTCAGAACGATTGGTTCGCTACACAACGTGACAAAAATTTTGGATAAAAACTGCAAGTCGTCGGAATTGCAGAGAAAATACTAAAAGTTGTAAAATTCAACTTTTCTATATGGGCTTGTATGGAAAATTCAGAAAATACGTTTCGTAGATCTGTATCGATTAAACATATTCTGAAAATTTCATGAAAATCGGTCGACGTTGTAATGAGCTACAAACGTTTAAAGATGGTAAAAATTGCAATATTTCACGATTTTCGGCCTCCAACTGCAGTAATTCTAAGGATTCTTACATCTTTCATATTTTTAGATAACCGCACACTTTTTGTGTTATAACTCCTAAACTATGCAACCTACAGAATCGAATCAGTAGTCATTTGAAAGAACTCGGCGAGCCGAATCCAATGAGTACCTCAAATTGAATATAGCTGCTACCAGTCAAAAGATATAAGCAGAAACGTGCCCGAAAGAGGGCGAAAAAATCGTCTCTGGTCACTAATGACGTGACAACTTTTGAACGAATAGACTTTTTCGAATGCGGATTGTCCTAAAACCTTCCCGAAGGAACGCTGCGTCTAACGGCTCGAACCCCAGCCTTCTACGTTTAGTCGTTTCGGAGTTGTTAGATTTTGAGAGAGAACAAACGAACATTACATTTTTATTTATATAGATAGATGTGTCTTATGAATGATGTACAGAATGAAGGCCTCGCCAACATATTTCAACGTCATTGAAATCCGCGAGGAATCGCTAAAGTAAATGATTATCAAATGCAGTCCCTGAATTACAACAAACTGGAGTGAAATAGGAAGAAAATAACATAACAGTGTTTTGAAATTCTTCGAATGTTTATACCATGGGTGGCCAAACATGGCGCATTGGATGATTACAAGTGGCGCACTAGATCCTTGCGCCTATACTTATTCTTCTGAAGTAGGCGCCATAACTGAATCCATCTTTATATTTTCAACGCCTGAGAGCTCAGTTGAATTTATACAGCCTTCTTACTCATCAATTCGTCGCAATTTTTTGACAGTTTACAATTATAGGATCGCCGTCTCGTCCAAAAGATCATTTCTCACTATTGTAGATTAGTGCTCCAATGAACGTGTGTCTTTTCAACTGGCGCAAATTAATTAATTTAGTTGCGCGATTGAGTTATCCCGTTTCCTCGCCTAACCGAAGCAGATCCTACCCCTATTCCTATTTTCCAACCGCAACAACGAATGTAAGAAGGTAGAAAAAGTGCTCGAGTTGTATGGCGCACCTGAACTCGTATGTGAAAAAATTTTACGCATGGTAGGCTAAAGATTGGCCACCCCTGGTTTATACTGTTTCAAACTACACCTACTGACGACGCAATGGTAATGGTGGTCCATGAGTGGAATATACGGTAAAGACTGGATGGTCCGTGCTTTCAGGTCGGAAATTTCTAATGTAGGGTTGGGGGTAAGAGGGTAACTTAAAGAGGTACACGATGTTATACACGCTGAAAGGAGGGTGGGGCTGGACCTGCGAGATACAGCCTTGCCATTTTACGGAGGGAAAAAAAGAAATGGTTGGTTGTGTTGTTCATTAGCTGGGATGCGTCTCTCGAGGGTAAAAAAACGCTCGATGAGAACGGCGACTCTTTCTCGTCTCGAGACGTGGCGGAGGTGCTGGAGACGGAAGCGGAAACGGTGCCTCGAGCTGACGGAAATAGGGACGAGGTCCTCGTCCCGCCAGAAGATGCTTCGAACAACTCATCCCTTCGGTCGGGTTTGAATGTCAGTGAGTAAAAATGTTTGCCCACCGAATTTGCACATCGAAGCAGTTACCGACGCGCCGAGAACGTTTACGGGAGAATGGCGCGCCGCCGCCACAGTGGGACCTTTCGTCGAATTCGGAGACAAAATCAAAGAACTTCCGATAGAAATGAGATAGAGAGCTGAAATTTTTTTTATTTACAGCTGAAACTTGACAGAATATGGGAAAAATAGGGAGATTATGGTACGAACGTTTTTTAACCTTGAAAAAATTCGTCAAAGTTGCACAATTTCAAGAAAATTGCGGTTTTTTCAACACCACGTACGGGAAAAATTTTTTTTTCACATGCTACACATTATTTCCTGTAGATTTTTTCACGCTGATTTCAAATCTGGTCTCAAAATTTGTCTACGATTTTTTCTTTTTTCAAAAAATCGATTTTGTGACAAATAACTAATGAAATCATTTCTTCGTTGAAATTTCAACGCAAAAAAAAATTTCAGCTCTCTATCTCATTTCTATCCGAAGTTCTTTGATTTTGCCGCGGCGCACACTGGTCCGAATTATGCCACAGTCATTTTCAAATCAACAAAAACTGATGTCAATGTGATCTATGACAACCACACTGCGGATGTTTATGCAATTTACAATTTTTGCAGGCAAATCTTGAGGAAGTGGAATCGTGTAAACTGTGATTTTCAGTGGTAATAGTGTTTGTAGCTCTGGAATAATTAAAAATTTTTAGAACCCATAATTGCACGAAGATCCGCAGTCTAATAATGACCGTATATCAAGATTGTTCGCTTAAAAAGAACGTTAAAACTTCATTGTGAATGTTCACGTAGCAGTAATTTGCTATTAGTGTATAATTGCATAATCAAATTTAATGTGTTTCTAGTATAGTCTGTCGAATCTACGTAGACAGACACATATTTACTCTGTAAATTCAATCTCGCGATAGTATTAGGTGAGTATGTATAGCAATATGTAGTGCAGATACGGCCCACTATTGATACGTATTATTACACGTGGCTAGAAGCACGTCCTGCCGAGAGTTGAAACTGTTCTGCTTGAGTTTATAGCTTACAGCGAACTGCTACTTCAACGAAGCTTCTCCAGACTTTAATTACCGATTACGTTCATCAACGACTTGAAACAGAAGAAATTTGATAACTCGTTCAAGGCACAAGTTTGTGGTTGTTATTCTACGGTTTTTTAAGTTATCAATTCCAGTCCCCATTTGTTCTTTAATTTAATAATATTACTCCATAAAATCGCGTATTAATATACTTACGTAAATGAAGGATTGGCAATTTATTCATTTTAAAATAGCGAAACCATAAATTAGACATTTCTGCAGAGTGCCATATAAAAGCTGTTTGCAAAACATCGAGATGCTACAAACAATTTTCACGGCAGTGTGAGACTGGCGAAACTTCCGAAAGGAACCGTGCATTTTCAACTCGAGCTGCTGCGCGTTGCAGTTCGCGAAAGTTGTATCTTTTATGCACAATAATTCTATAAACTGGCGAAGTTTTGTTAAAATTCACGATGAATTTTTCGCGGTTTCTCCGTCTAATACACACATTTTTCGTTTACTTTGCGAATGTGCTCGCTCTGAAAGAGTTCTTGCATTTTTAGACAATTTTTAACTAGAAACTTCTCTCGCGGTTCGTTTACTTAAATTGGATATTTTTGTTTCGTTGAATCCTGCTCTAGCATTTGTAATACGTATTCTACACAATTACTACCTTATATTGCGTTCACTGTGATATGAGCCATTTATACATCGCTGATCCTTTCACTTTCAGTGGTCCGTCGACGTTTATACATTTATACACATATCCGTGTTTATAGCATAATTTAATAAACGCATTAACGTGACCAACGTCGCGCGAATTCTGTGTAATTCACACGAGTAATTCATAGATATCGTAAATTTGATAACTCTTATTTATTAATAATTGGAAAGCACTAGTTCCACTTTGCAGCGTACAGCGTCCTTTCATCTTTTTCGACAGTGCTAAAATTAATAATCTCTACTAGATTGTACATTTAATACAGAAATTTCATTGCGAAGGATAGACTTCTGATGGCTAATAGGATTAACTAGAATACAACAAATGAGTTACGTTTCAATTCTAAAATTAATTTCACCTTACTACCGAAATTGAGGTGTACGGTTTTAAGTTCCAATTAGGATTCCAATTAGTATATCCCATCTTAAAGCCGTTTGCCCTGACAATAACGTGAATTTATACTTGCCTTTCAAAAGCAAGCTAAAGTACGAAATTCCTGTCGCTTGAATAATTATGAGCGGTACTGTTCTGTAAACCCTGTGTGATGAATCCATGTTATGCCAGCCAAACAAGTTACAGAGATATGGAGAGATATTATGTTTCATTTGTTCACAAATGTTCATGAATTCACAAAAGCATTTCTTATAAAATATTAAAAATGAGCTTAAGTCTTTCCTCTAATTTGGTAGAAATTTGCACAGAGGTCGTCCGAAATACTGTTCTGTAAACCCTGTGTGATGAATTCATGTTATGCCAGCCAAATAGGTTACAGAGATGTGAAGAGATATTATTCGACTGCGGATGTTTATGCAATTTGCAATTTCTGTTGACGATTAAAATCTGATTTTCAGTGGTAGTGGCCTTCTCGGAACTGGAATAAATGAAAATCGTACTGAATTCTGTCGAGTCTTATATTGTACTATTTTTTGAAAATTTTCAGAAGCTATGAATGCATAAAGATCCGCAGTCTAGATATTATTATATGTTTGATTTGTTCACAAATTCATGGATTCATAAAATCTTAAACATCAGCTTAAATTCTTTACTTTAATTTCGTAGGAATTTGTAAATATTCTTCAGGGTCGATATGATGTTACAGAGATACAAAGAGATATTACATATTTCATTTATTCACAAATTCATGAATTCACAAAACCCGCATTGCTCGTAAAATATTTAGAAAAATCAGCTAAAACTCTAATTTCATAGAAATTCGGAAATATTCTTCAGGATCAATATGATGTTACGGAGATACAAAGAGATATTATATGTTTCATTTGTTCACAAATTCATGAATTCACAAAACCCGCATTGCTCGTAAAATATTTAGAAAAATCAGCTAAAACTCTAATTTCATAGAAATTCGGAAATATTCTTCAGGGTCGATATGATGTTACGGAGATACGAAGAGATATTATATGTTCCATTTGTTCACAAATTCATGGATTCATAAAATCTGCCCTTAAAAAATCTTAAACATCAGCTTAAATTCTTTACTTTAATTTCGTAGGAATTTATAAATATTCTTCAGAGTCGATATGATGTCACAGTGATACAAAGAGATATTACATATTTCATTTATTCACAAATTCATGAATTCACAAAACCCGCATTGCTCGCAAAATATTAAAAAAAATCAGCTAAAATTCTAATTTCATAGAAATTCGGAAATATTCTTCAGGATCGATAGCCCCCGAAGTCACTGTAAAGAAAAAGATAACGCGCAGTTTCGATCACGTAACCACGTTCCCCTTGAAATCTCCATTTCAGCAACGACACCGATCGCTCGTCGCAGAGGGAACGGCGGCGACCGGGCCCGGAGGAAACGTCGTCGTGGCAAGGAGTCGAAAAGTCCGGACGTGGACCGTCAGCGTGCCGTCGCGAGCGATTCTCGCGAGTACGAGATCCGTGGGAAAAGAGGAGGCGGGGGTCAGTCGAAGAAATCGAAAGATTCGCCGGCGAGACGGTACCGCGCGGAACGACGTCGTCGTCGGAAGAATCGCGAGCGGAAACGAGGCCGGAAGAGAAGCAGACAGAACGAGGATCGGGTGGACGGTCGCAGGGGCTCGAAGTTTAAAAGACGGATGAACGATGCGCCGGCTGCGTTGGTTCTCGGGAAGCTCGGCGAAGACATGACGGCCGACGGCGATGGCGTTCGCCGGAGAAACTCGTCTCTTTCGAATGGGCCGGGCTCGAACTCGTCGTACGTAACGTCGCCGTCCAATCTTCAAAACCAATTAACCACGGAAAGTGGCAGGCGGTCGACGCAGACCACCGCGCGTTACAGGAGCCACGAGGACACGGTCGAGAGGGAATTCTCCAGGCAGCTGGAGAAGGAGATCCTGAGGACGCAGATGGAGGACCCGGCCAGTTTGGAGAACCGAATCTTGGGCAGCTCTTTGTCCAGGCCATCGCACGAACGACAAGACAAGTCGAAGAGCAGAAAGGAGAACAGGCACGGTAGCTCGAGGTACGACGCCGAGAAGATGCTGGGTTATTCAAGGACCAAGGAGGACCTTCCGATACTGGACATGGAGAACGAGGTGCTGGCCAGGACGCTGAAGGACTACAACGCCTACATGACGTCCAGCTTGAAATTATCGATGTTGCCGTGCCGCGATGACGTCGAGCATCGCAAGACCTCCGGATCCCATTTTCATGGGAAACCCATCATCGATGGAGCCGAATTCGAAAGGTTCGCCGAAAAGAAGAACCCCGAGACCACCAGTACCGCCAGCACAACCACCGCGGTATACGACGACGATACCAAGGGAGATTTATCATGCATAAACGGGACTTTCATGCCAGCTCCACTCGCGCGACATGCGCTGATCAAATATGTAAAGTAAGTGGCTTTTAGTATGAATTATTCAACTCGTCGAAAATGTGGCGGCCTCCGTAGATACCAGCGGAACCGATTTCCTTTATAACGACGGATTCATGGCTGCGCGGACCGGCTTGTCGTTGATCGGCACGTTCCGGATCTTTCGTAGGAAACAGGGACGAACTTGATTGAATGCGAGTACAACGGATATTGTTTTCGCTGAATTAAACGGGGACCGTTCGAAAGGGATGCCAGCTTCAGCTCCGAAAGTAGATCTACTTACCGAACAATTGAAACTCTATCATTCAGTTTACGGAGAACGTTTCACCTCTTGTTTATTCGAGTAGCTGGCGCGAGGGGCTCTAAACGTTTAGCAGGGTTAAATGTTTTATAAATATTTTCATTCGATGGTATTAGATTTAACGTTTCATATTGTGATAATTACTAATGATTGCCGAAAGTAGAGAAAGATATCGAGTTTTATTCAACCTCGGTCTCTCATATCTCACTGAACCATCTTAACTTATTGTTCAAATCGATTATTGCTTAAATCGAGTAGCTGGCGCGACGGGCTCTAAACGTTTAGCAGGGTTAAATGTTTTATAAATATTTTCATTCGATGGTATTAGATTTAACGTTTCATATTGTGATAATTACTAATGATTGCCGAAAGTAGAGAAAGATATCGAGTTTTATTCAACCTCGGTCTCTCATATCTCACTGAACCATCTTAACTTATTGTTCAAATCGATTATTGCTTAAATCGAGTAGCTGGCGCGACGGGCTCTAAACTTTTAGCAGGGTTAAATGTTTTATAAATATTCTCATTCGATGGTATTAGATTTAACGTTTCGTATTGTAATAATTACTAATGATTACCGAAAGTAGAGAAAGATATCGAGTTTTATTCAACTTCGGTCTCTCATATCTCACTGAACCATCTTAACTAATTGTTCAAATCGATTATTGCTTAAATCGTCCTTTGAAGAAGGACTGTTGCAAAAGTCTCGTTCCCCGGCTGGCTTAGTCAACTCTATAATTCCCGCTTTCAATTTTCTATAAATGGCCACGTTAGATACCACTCCGGGAAGCAGTCGTTCCATCTATAATTGCAGTTGCCCTTGTCCCTTCTGCGCAGAGCTTCCCCGAACACTTGCGAAAGCTCGCTTTCAAAGCTTCCACTTCCGTTTGTTCTTTAATCGAGCACACACCTCTATGCCGGGAAGAACGTGACGCTCTATTGGCGCTTGAAATTTCCTCTTTTCCACAGAAAACTGAATTACGGGGACAACTTCGTAGTAGAATTGTACGAGACCCGGGAAACTTTCTTAGGATCCGAGAGCTTGAACTTTTCAATGTTCTGACGCGCTGGAATTATCGTGCAGTGCTATAAAATGTAAAAAGACGTAAAATTCGAGGGAACTGTGATGTCAAATATGTCTTTCCGCGGGACAAATTGCGGAACTAAATTTCGATTCCAAGAGCTGGTCGAAATTTAGGGACTGGGTCAGCTTCAAGCCTTAGAAAATCGACGTTCTTTTTACGACGTCGCTTTTTTGTAAAGCAACAAATTAAAACTTTGAAGCTTTTTTTTCATCAGATTGAGTTAGAATTTTTGTATAATCTTCTTCCGTAAAGAAATTAAAAATTCTGTGAATAAAGAAAACGAACTATTTAAACGAATTGTATAAATAATACAATTCAACAAATTCAATGTTCTTCATACGTTCCAATAATCAAAAGGTTATTCTTACAAATTTTACGAAATGATAAAGCATAGTGTCAATTTACGTACAGTTTAGAAATAGTTATACTTTTTTGTTATTGATGCAATTTTTGTTAAATCGCTAAAGAGCTAAACCACTCGTGAATTCCATTATTTTACATTGTTAACGTTTGTCCAAGGTCATCTGTACCAGGGAACGAATATCTAGAAGCCGATTACGAGTGCGCCCCGGGGTATTATATGGCAACCACGCAGAATAGGTTGCTCTGCAAAAATCGCCAATGGATAGGACAGTTGCCGAAGTGCAAGATCAAGCAGAGTCCCGAGGGAGTTTGCATCGATGCCCCCTGTGACCAAATTTGCAAGGAAATCGAGGGCAGACCAGTGTGCTCCTGTTACAAGGGTTTCCGTTTAGAAGAGAACAAATGCGTTGGTAAGTTGCATTTAATTCACTCTACATACTTTTCTGTGTTTTGCAATTACTTATCAATATAACACTTCACTAGCCGTACGACGAAAATTGTTATTGATTTACATAAACTATTAGAAATCCGTGGAAAGTAACACCTTAAAAAGATCTCAATACCATGAATTTTAGTGATTTTAGAACTTAAGGAATTTTGATTAGGAGTAAAAGAAATTGAAAACGGTAGACGGATTAAAAGAATTTAACGATATCAATACATCATTTTCAATTTCTTAAAATTATTAAAGAAACAAAGAAAATTTTTATTTCGCTCCTGTGTCCGCAGTCTATTCGTTATTACGATCAATAAAGTAGACTTACGTATGAAATTCAATAATGAATTTAACCATCTGACGACGGGCTGGTTCTATTTTAACCAAGAGTAGCAAGCTCATTTAATTACTCTCTTCCTGGCGATTTAATTAAATGAGTAGTTATTACGGTCGAAAAGGTTAATGGGTTTAGAGCGACTACCTTTCCTTGGAAATATATTTAAAAAAGTAAATTGTACAGACGCAAGTACTTCACGAAATAATGTCACTGTTCAGAGTCCTAACCAAGTGAAATATTACATGTTTTAAATTTAAGGTATACGCATCTACGACAATAGCTAATGAAGTGTTAAAACGCTTTGCACGTTGATCTTACTTGGAGGAGATCTGTAACTTTGTAGAAGATTTAATAATTTTAATAGTTTTTAGTGCTCGGTAGGTTTAGTGTTAAGACTTTGTTCAATATTTTTCTATTTTCGTATCTTTCATTCACGATTTTATTGAAATCTACTGCTTCCAAGATTATTGAACACGTCTCGATATAAAACGATGATCAATATGATCATACCCGACGATATACATATGTAGTTCGACGTAAGTAAAATTCAATAACCTTTTCTTTTTGAAAGGTGGATCATAAACTACCGGGCACGACTATCGCAGTAATCCGAGGATCCTTTCACAATACCTTGATCCCAAATTTCTCGTTCGGTTCGCTTTTCAGTCCGCGCGAGTTGTGAAATCCATGAATGACATCATTTCTCCATGGAAAGTGGCCCTGTCGCGTCTGTAGAAAAGAAATTTCTCGAGATGAAATATCGACAGGATCCTCATTGAAATATTGACAGCTTTCCGTGTTCTGCGATCGACAAGTTTTTCCAGTCGGTATTAAAATATCATCGGCTACGTACGAAAAATCCTTCCATCTTTCCCTGTGCATATCCGCGTCGAGTATATACACGGCGACCGTGTTCCTTTCTCGCGAAAGTTGAGCAGCGTGATCAAATTTTATCTGAAGGCTCGCTCGCGAAAATCGGAGTAAAACGATAGCAATAATTGAATCAGAGAGCTGAAACTTTATTTCTCTGTTCCGCGTTCGAGTGTTTAAACTTTTAAGCGGTTCGACCTAATCCCGGGGAAAGTTCCTCTTAGCCTGACTTCAAATGTAATTCCCGTTAAACAATTTCGTATTATTCGGAATTACCAAAGTCGCTATATTCGTTCCTGGAATATACAAAATATAGCTGTTTTGATGAAGCGTTAAACAACTCATTTCTTCATATTCAAACCCATAGAATATCGAAATAAAAATCGCTTGTGAATGGATGTTGCGCGCGATGAAAATTGAACAAACATGTATTTCACTGCAGAGCATAAAATCACGGTGCTGTGAAATTGTATTTTAGCGTCATCGGTGAAATCATCGGTGCAGCAAACTAATTCTTGTAACGAAGATCGAAATTGCTCGCGGAAATATTTTTCCTGAATTGATTTTCCTAAATTGATAATAGTGACCGTAATAAAATCGTGTTTCATACATTTGTATATTTTTGTGCAGCAATCTGAAGAATCGAATCACACCTTTAGAAAACATTGAAATAGAAAACTGTGTATTTAATTAATAGTACATGGATCAGTGCTAATATTAGGTGTACAAATAAGTTTCCGCGGTTTGTCAAAAGATGGCCCCACCAGAAGGTTATGGAGAAATTGTCAGATGTAAAACGTAATATCCCAAGTTTCGTCATCCGGCAACACCATAACCTTAAAGTACTAGTGATTCCGTATCAGCATCACGTAATTTTTTTCGTGCAAAAATGTCAAGTTTTGTGCCGAATAAGCATCATTTGCGGGAACTTTTGATTTACTTCTTTAATTTGAAAAAATCTGCAGCTGAGGCGCATCGATTGCTTCTAGAAGCATATGGTGAAGCTGCTTTAAGTGAGAGAAGTTGTCAGGAATGGTTTCAAAAGTTTAAGAACGGTGAGTTTGACGTGAAGGACAAAGAACGTAGTGGAAGGCCGAAAGTGTACGAACGCAGATTGGAAATTGGGTTCAAAATCATTCTTCTGCATGATAATGCTCGTCCTCATGTTGCGGCGCCGGTAAAAACATACTTGGAAACACTCAACTGGGAAGTTTTACCCCACCCGCCGTATTCACCAGACTTAGCCCCTTCTGATTATCACCTGTTCCGGTCGATGGCACATGGTCTGTCTGAGCAGCGCTTCACATCATATGAAGACACCAAAAATTGGGTAGATTTGTGGATAGCGTCAAAAGATAAAGAGTTTTTTCGACGGGGTATCCGAATGTTGCCAGAAAGATGGGGAAAAGTAGTGGCAAATGATGGAAAATACTTTAAATAAAACTTAATGTACTGTTCCTTCACAATAAATTCCTAATTTTTTATAAAAAACCGCGGAAACTTATTTGTACACCTAATAAAATAATGAATTTCTACGTATACTAACCGCAAGTACTTAGCCAATTTCACAAGTCAAAATTTCTGAATTCTTTTTTCTTTCGCGAGCCGCGTGTTGCCCAGACCTGATCTATCACATAAAACTATCAAAAAGATACGTATCAATTAATAATTAAAATTATACGCATTCACAACGAATATGAAACGAAAGACGAAGGCCAGATAGGATATGTCGTTTGATAGGATATATTTTCCATGCAGTTTCTACAGGGTGTCCCAAAACTTCTTCAAGTCCGGGAAATGGGAGGTTCCTTAGGTCATTTGAAGCGACATTTTCCTTTGCAAAAATGGCCTCAGCGGCTTTGTTTAGGAGTTATTAGCGAAAAACACAGACCAATCTCACCAATCAGTGTTCCGATTGAAGCCACAATTTTTCGCGCATGCGCGGCCAAAACAGTAGCGTATCTACAATGACGCCGCAGAGCGGCCAGAGCCCTGACGCCTTCAGGCAGTTATATTAGCGGGAACGTACCGGTGTTATTGGCGGTGTCTTTCCTATCCCATCCTCAAAATAAAGAATAAGTTTCAATTATGTTAAATTTCAATATTTCATATGTGTACACATTAATAAATTTTTAAAAGTCTACGGGGTGCTCAAGACCCGATTTCATCGAGAAGGTTACGTTATTGAGGCTGAAATAGCCGCGCATGCGCGAAAAATTGTGGCTTCAATCGGAACACTGGCGCCAACTGTCTATTTGCCTGTCTGTGCCAAGTCGCGCTCTCATTGGTCCGTGTTTTTCGTTAATAACTCCTAAACAAAGCCGCGGATAACATTTTTGCAAAGGAAAATGTCGCTTCAAATGACCTAAAGAACCTCCCATTTCCCGGACTTGAAGGAGTTTTGGGACAGCCTGTATATGAAAGGTAGCAAAATCATGTCTGCAATATATTCATGTAAATCCGTTTGAGTGAGCGAGTTCTGCGGGACTAGTAAAATATCAGGCTCGCCCTGTATCATTAAATGAACCGTTTATTCGGTGAAAAGGCGTCGGGAACGATATGGTGGAGAAGTTACCTAAATTCCGTGAATTACACGTATGTGCTCATTGAAATTTAGATGTGAACGAATGCAAGGATAACAAGGGAGGTTGCGAGCACAAGTGCGTGAACACGCCGGGATCCTTTCGTTGCGAGTGCCCGAAGGGAATGAAACTAGACGAGGACAGGTCCTTGTGCAGGGGTGAGTGATTTGCATCGGAATATACCGCGAGATCTCGTCGTTTTCCATTCGCAAAAAGCAACAAGTGCAAAAGCAAACGTTACCGAGCAGCTCCATCCACTTGGTCATTAACTGCAAAGAGAATCTTTGCTGTTTACAACAATTAAATTCGTACATATATCACCGGAAGTATTCAACCGTTAACAAGAATTATAAAATTATGTTTTACCGAAAGCTATTCCATTCGAAAGTATTCTCATGTAAGTACACATTATTTCCGCATGCTGTATCGTTTCTGTTATATCGTTACTTTTGTAGTTGCTTTTGCAATGTTCGTAGCCTGTATTCGTCATGTTTGCATTTTTAGTTACACGTAATAAATTGCGAAGCTTGTGCTGTTTCGACGAAATCTTTAATGTATTTGTTTATTCCGCGCACAAGCTTTATTACAGATTTTTATACGCTGTGGAACTTTGATCTAAGAAAAACTCGCCTGTCCAACGAATGAATACTTAAGCTGCATATCTGTTGAAATTAGTATTCGCAAAACGTTATTTAATTTCTTGAGTGCTATTTCTGTAAGAACTATCTTAAGATCTTGCATTCCAGGACACAGTTATAATATTTTATGAGAACGCACACCAATTTCTAATAAACTAGACTGCGGATCTTAAGCATTTATGATAGAAATGAGTAGGTGTAATCTGAAACAGCAAAAATATTACACGAATTTAATGCTAATGTTATATTATTTTCACTCTGTTAAACAGTTTAAGAAAGAAATTACATTTTTATTTCAGCCCAGTTTGTTGCTATTCAGGTAGAGAGTTTTTATTTTGCATAAAGACCTGCAGTCTGTTAACCCTTAGCACTCGAGTGGCGACTCAGAGTCACTAGTAAATATAATAGTAAATATTGCTGTACCACTCTTCACAATACATATAGTTCACATTATTAACCCTCATCCGTCCCTCATTTCACGAACTGAATCTGTCTCTCGGTGTCAAATTGACACAGTGATAAAATAAATCGATAAAATAACAAGTCAATTAATCACTTTTCGATGTTTTTTTCATTGAAATTTTTTTTTTTTAAATTATTTATTTGCAGGTCGCATCAACATCAAGGTCATTAGCGACCACAAGGGTTACAAAATGAAAATTAGATATTTATATCCTTAAACTTAGAGCTAATTGTAAGTTCATTTCGGAAAGACGGATTAATAGCTATTATACAAATTGTCTACAAGGTGTGGTATATATTGATAGATTTTAGTTAGGTGAGTTATCATTTACACCTTAGGTTTTTGCAGTTATATGTTTCGCATTAAAAAGATAAATGTCACGAAATTTCGGACAAATTTACCTACAAATAACAGAACAGTGTAACTTATTTCAGGAAAACTGTGTCAAATTGACACGAGGGACGAGGGTTAAATATTATAATTATAATATAATAACGCGATTGAGTTATCTCTTTTCCTCCCCTAACCGAAGCAGATCTTACCCCTACTCCTATTTTCCAACCGCAGCAACGAACGTAAGAAGGTGGAAAAAGTGCTCGTGTTGTACGGCGCATCTAGACTCCTTTGTGAACAAATTTTACGTATGATATGCAAAAGATTGGCCACCCCTGCTTCAAAGTGATTCACTGTGTTCACTTAATTCTGTTCGCAACTGTATGTTCGTTCGCTGGACAGGTCACCCTGCACGTAGCTCGGTGCGGAAGGAAAATGTGAAGTATTCGTTTGCGTGTTCATTATTCAGACATCAACGAGTGTTTGTTGAACAACGGACACGGGCCTTGTCAGGATACTTGCCGGAACACCATAGGGGGCTACGAATGTTCCTGTGACGGTTTACAAGACTCGGTTCTGTCAACTGACAACCACACGTGCGAGGACGCAGGACCGTGCAGCGTCAACAACGCAGGGTGCTCCCACACCTGTCTATCCACGATGGGCCGGGTATTTTGCCTCTGTCCCGATGGTTTTATCCTCGAGGACGATTGGAAGACTTGCCAAGGTAATAGAGAATTCTTTCGTCGGATTTCTCCTCTGGCTCTTTTTTTCGGCATTCTGTTTTACCGTCGAATCACCAGGGAATTTCAATAACCCATTCGAAATCGAACCCGGAGAATATTGAATCGCTGGGTGTCCGCGCGAACATCAGTAACTCGATCGCGCGAACTTGCAGTTGCAATAGTGCAGCCTGCATTATTGTACAGGGTGAGTCTCGTAACGTGACGATCTCAAATAACTCTTAAGTTATTTGTTGTACAAAAAAAAATGTTCAAACGAATGTTGCATGGTTGCTACGGGGACATACAGTGCTGCCATCTGATTTTTTTACTTCGATTTGTTATCAAGATATGAAGGTTACCTTCAGTTTTTTAAATAGAATGCCCAATATTTTTTCGCGAACTCGGATGAAGCAGAAAATTCTGCGTAAAAAGTATTGACCCTTCATATATCACAAATCTAATAGTTTTTTTTTTCCTTATTTTACGTCGCTTTTGGAACTCCTATTCAGGGTTATTTCGCGACGGGACCTACAGTTTTTTATAAGGTGGGTTCCGAACCACCTTGGGCAGACCACAATTTCAAATAGCACGTGGAAAAAAAAAATCTAATAGTGTCACGTCTGGCGACGTGTTGCCATAGGTTATAAGCATAGTTAATAAGAGTAGGATATTGTAACAGTAATTATTAATAATATTCGTTAGATATAAGTAATCATACTCCGCTCCGATCACCACATCCGATTCTCACGTCACACCATACCTTCATTCTTATCTTAACCCTTGTATAATAATCATATCTTAATGTATTCCCCGTAGCCTTATCACATAGCATTCCCCGTAATCATTAATCGCACATCTCATAACATCCGACACATAGCGTAGACCATAAGACACCTATAAATTCGACCCCCCGATCCCAAAACGAGTTCAGTTAGTCCAGGTCAGTTCAGTTGTTCAGTTCGATTCAGACAGTCAGTCTGACACTTTCGTCAAGACTCCAGCGAGGCTCGTCGCCTCCTGGATGTCCCGGTCAGGACTCCGACGAATCCTCGCTCTCATCCGCCTTCTTACGCGCTCCTAATTCATTGTAATCTCAATTCGTACGCTACAAATATAATCCCAGTATTAATTTAATAAGTGAGTCTCGCTTAGTTCACCTCCCTACATCCTCGCGCTTGTGATACTCTCCTTTCGATTCACGTTCTACCTGTTTCTGCGTTTCCAACTCGCACGTCTGAGCTTACCCAGGC